>JAAAYG020002320.1:0-31282 GCA_009936455.2 Tomocerus minor
TTCATGAGAGAACAAGTAGATAAAGAAATTCTCAAGTTGCCAGTGAAATTCATGGAAATCTACTTATAATGGCAATAAATGATAGTGAAAGCTATTGAGATGAAATAATAATTTCTTTTCTCTGCCAATAACCTGCAATAGAGTGCGTCATTTGATTATTTGATGTTTTTTATCAACAGCGGACACAGATATTTTTATTCGTTTATGCTTAAATGCTAACCAAGGAAAAACACTTTGTGTCTATCAAAAAGATAGCTATAAGCCATGATAATCCTAGGATTAAGCCATTATATTTCATATATAATTAGTTACAATATATGAATTGAAAACTTGAAGGTGGCAATATATTACAAATGACAACAGCTAAAAGCGATTCAGTACCAGGTACTATATTGTTATTATTAAAGTATCTCTTATAAAGTGACGATGATGAAAGGAACGTATTTTTTGTTTTGCCCTAACTCCCGTTATTACTTTCATATAATATTATGGAAGCTATGAATTTCAAGTCACATACTTAATATTGAAGGCTATATAGTTGTTACTTATAGAGTTGTATTTTAGAATGACAGTTTTCATAAGGGGTTACAGATGAGACCTTTATACAATAATAAAAAATAATATTATAGACACATATGACCATCTATTTGTATAAGCATATCCATGTTAACCACATTCTACTTTGTACGGCCTGTGTACAACTGTCCAACACAAACTGACACTGAGTATCATTTTTTATATCATAGCTCGTATGGAAGGCATTAAAGAAGCAAGCAATGTAATATCTTGTTTTTCTTCTTTCTGATTGACATGTTGACACAGTTTAAAATCTCAAAACAGAATAGTTCTAATGCTCAAACGACTCCATTAGGCTTCGCTATGTCACAAACAGTTTACCCATGGTAAATATTAAAAAGGCATTCCTTCATACACCTACAAACACACCCTCCGTATAGACCAATCAATATCTAAACATGTACTGGTTGTTTGTAATGGTACTACTTTCAATGTTTTAGAAATTGCGACAGATATATGAGCGTGTTGCTATTATTATTATAATGCTTATTTACAAATGATACTGATTCCCAGTATTGGACTTACTTAGCAGATTATGGAATTATATTTAGCTCCAATATTATGTTCAAAGTACACTCGACAATATTCTATTTATCAAACTTTAATTCAATACAATAAATAAAGATCAACACTTATCTTATTTCAACACTAAGTAGACCTTATAGCCTTGACGTTTTTCAGAAACTTGAACATAATTTCTAACGTCATGTCAATGCTTTATCATTTACTACCCTCAAATCGACACAGTGATTGAATGAGTACCTAGTTGAGGTTGAGAGTCCAGTAACAGGGTAAAGTCAATGATACTTATATTAGACCGGACGCCGCAAACTTATTCATGTTTCAGTCCTCCAAAAAGAGTGTCATAAATAATATCAACAACAATAGCAATTGAATTACTGCTTAATAAATTAGATTGTTAAAAATTTATTGTAGAAATACGGAAAATGAAAGGGCGAACCGATATAATTCATATTTCGACTCATGTTTCATGTATGTACTAAATTTATTGACATCTAAAATAACTACTGATTTGATTTGTTGTAGCCTATTCCTTAAAAAAGTAAAACCTGTGGTTTCTATTAGCTATCTCTTTGATTTCTGATAAATCATGCAACCCCTAAAATAAAATAATCGTTTCTTCATTTTTTAATATTTAAAATGAACAAGCGCATATTTATTCCTAACAAGCATCAATAACGCTTTATTTTACCACTGCACATTTTATTATGTATTTGGAATGTTATAGTCATCATCAGTGATAACGTTTCAAGTACCTGATTGTTTAGACAACTAAAGTTATGTGATTTTACCTTTTGAAAGCATCCCGGTACCATTTTCGTCCACCAGAGTATTCATTCCCATTAAAAACAAGAGTTGCTGGCATAGACGGGCGAAATCCAGAAGATTCTTCCCCTTGAGTAGTAAATTCTGATGGAACCGCGTCCCCAGAAAATTTTCCGCATGCTACAGAAGCACCAGTAGAGCTAGGAACTGAAACATTTTCGATTTGGTTTGAAGAAGGATTTCCAGACACGCCTACACTTCCGTCACGCACTTTCTCCATTTTGATGGCTGCAAGCAACATAATTTTTAAAATTATTCAACCTTTAAATAATAGCAATGGCATTAAAACGTTTTAGGAGGAGTAGCAAATCAAACTTCAATGTTCAAAGGCAACACAATTGTCTGTCTTCCGAATTGTCCACCAAAAGCCAAAAATTACAACCAAATTCTTGGGCACTAGGATTTGGCTAATAAACTTTAGAATATTTCTCTAAACGGACAAAATGTTAGGAATTGTGCACAAACCAAACAAATTGCATGGTCTAAGCTCTGTAAAAAAGCGTTGACGTTTTCTTCTACACTCCCTACCCATGAGAGGGATTTTTGTTGCACCAAGATATTGATTCTCGATGCCGTAATTGAAATTAACGTCATGTTGATTTTAATTATTTAAATGCAATGACATTGACTTGTATTACATTCTTTTAAAACATTTACAAAATGTCCAACCAGACAGTTTTTATCTGAATGTATCCGTACACATTTTTAGAAAATCTTTGAAAATTTAAGTATCGAACCTTATAGAATAATTTGAAAGTAAATAATGGAGTGATAAGCATCTAATACCCAACTGGAGCATCCACCAGTGCAGTGATGAAATTTAGCTTTCGAAAGTTACGTATTGTCATGGGGGATGGAACGAAAAATGCATTTACCACTATGATTCAGGGTCAAGGATCGATTCCATGCAGATTAAGAATTTAATTCCATCGGCAAAGAATACTTGGACCAGGCGGCCCATAAATGTAGCATAGATGAGGTACGTACATACAGGTATACAAACAGTCCATTTCATACCCATGCTCATTGCTGTACGAAGAATGGTGGAAGGCATGTAAACGTCAAAAAATTCTAGTATTCTTCTCAACAGTTGATTGTCAATGAAACCAACTGGAGAAAATTTTTCCCACTTTTTCTCTATCTTCAAAAAAATCATTAAAAATGACTAAGTTGGGCATTATTGCCCACGCATTAAAAGGGGAAGATTTTTTTCTGTGACAAGGGAGATCTTAATTTTGAAAGCGTATACTTCTTTCAATGTAGCATTTATTGATATTCGATGTACTGATTTTTACTCTGTCACCCCCTGGTCCTACATCTAAACAAGTGTTAGCCTCATTCATTTGGGAGGGAGGAGTCACTTACTCTCGTTAACTCCAAGTCAAATGATTTGACCATTTTAACTCAAAAAAAACATAAATTTGGCAAATGAGTATTTTTCGATTTTTATAAAAAAAATTGATACTTCCTATTGTACCTCAATGTCCATCCCTCTCCTTTAAAGGTTGTAGCTCCAGTTGTAAAATTTTTTGGAATGACCTATGCGACCAATTCAAGAATTTATGGAAAAGTTGTTGGCCTACATTGGTTTTAATCGTGTACCTCACTCAATGTTCAAGCATATGTACGGAAGAAACGCAAAATGTATTCCATTTCTTTAAAATATGGGAACATTAAATTCAATAATACCTACACTTTAATGACGTTATTTTGTTTTTTACTTATCCAGTAAATTGTGACTAACTGAATGTTTTTGAAAATTGAATTTATCAAGTACGCTTGCTTGTATTGGAAATAATTCAAAAAGAGTTTATCGAGTAATACGAGTTTAGTAATACATTTCAATGTTTTTTTAAATGCTATGTACTTCAATTAAAAATTAAGGTACCCCTTGCAAATACGATTTCTCAAAGGAAACGACATGGAATATATCATGCAGCTGGATGACAATTCACGGGATAATCAGTGAACTTTGTTTTATTGGGTTCTCTTGTAAAAAAAGGAGATATTTATAGAACATGGGAGTGAGTATCAGTTTCTTTTCCGACCATGAAATACATGTTTGCCCATACCAAATTAAAATTCGGTTATTAATACCACTGGACCACAGGTCCGAAACTGATGTTTAGCAACTGAACAATTGTGAACGTTTCTAGTATCTTTTGAGGATTTTTCATTGACTGCAAATATTGATACTCAAAAAATGTGTCTTACATTATTTACTATATTTATGTAGGTACTTATTTACCTCTGCAACAAACCTGGACTCAGGCCCCCCGGTCCCAGAGACCCTTAGCCCAAGCATATTACATATGTGTCAATGGTTTTTCATTTCCCCATCTTATACTTTTGCTGAGCTATACGTTAATTTTTACATTAAAAAAAGATGCATTCACTAAACATGCATATGCAGACATAAATGCCTTTGCACCTGAGGCCCTCACAACGTCTAAAAATAGGTGAAGAGTGAGTTTGAAAGAAAAATAACTTTTTGTATGCATCAGGCCACACAATCAGCTACTGCATAAGCCATTGCGTTAATCTGTGCTTGGGTCATTATTACCCACCTATATAGTTAATCTGAAGAAAGGTAACCCGACCTTTCTCATCACTCAGGGTGAAGTATACATTTGAAATTACTAACTAATGAATTAAAAGCTTTATTAGTATACATATTGTTGTAAAGCAAGTGTTAGTAAGTGCATGTACCTACTTTATTGTACATCCATCACATTATAAATAATGAATTAGTCTGTAGCGTGATAACGGTACGGTTATCATAATCATCAAAATTTTCATAGACGTAGTCGCAGGTCTACGTTAGGTTTATCATAACGGAGCTAAAACATTATACTAGTGTAATCTTCTCGGAATTGCAATTTTAGGTTTTAATTTGGGGAAATATTTATAAATAATTGTTCTAAACAAAAAAAATACAAAAATTACCGAATGATCACTCAGATTTGAAGACTTGTTTAATAACTGTTGAATGTAGGATTTTCATTGACTGAAAATTGCGAGGAGTTAGACGTGAATCTAGTGTACCTTGAAAATTCTAAAGTTACACTTTTAGCCCAACAAAACAATCGAAATTAACGAAAACAAATATCCTTTGAATACTGAAAGGTCTTGAGATTGAGACTTGGAGCCACAATTTATTATGCGCCAGTCTGTCTCGTCAGTCATCTGTCCGAAGTTTGCATGGCTTTTCTCGGTTCGCATTTACATTACCTTCTATTATTATAGCTCTATGCACGACTATACTGTATTGTATGCATACCTTCTTAGAGCATTCACTAATGTACAAGGACAAAAATAGTTTAATTACGTTTGCTTGTTAGAAGGCTTACATATCTTAGTCCCAGGAGCACGAACATATGAAAAGAAATACGATTAAATGAAATAGGCATTTGCATTACAGCTGTATTACTTACATCTGTAACAAACGAAATTTAATATTTTCCAGAGTGCTATCTTTGTCATATTAATGAGGATGCATTTTACATGTATTTTCATTTTCTAACAATAATCGTCACAACAAAGAATCAAATTTATTTCTTGTGACGAGTAAATGTAAATTTAGACATCTTTCATTACTTATCATATAACACCGGAAAAACTAAATTAGTTACGGACATCAGATTAGGTACCTAATGAATACATTCAAGAAAGGGGAATTTCTGACAAAAACGTTCTTTGACTATTGTCTTTACATATTGCACGATGAATATTGTATGTATTAATTAAACTAAACCTACATACAGACATTGCGTGTATGGAAAAATCTTTGCACAATTTACAATTTAAAGAATGACATACTGACATTAATGGACAGTATCTACCGTACAAAAAAACTCACAATAGTATAAGTAATAATTTTTGAATAGCAGTTTATTTAATGTATCTCGATAAGTACTTGTGTACAATCAGTTAATTTTTCTTAAGGTAAAAATAAATTCATTGTATTATTATTTAATCTCCAAAAATATACTCTGTGTACACAAACTATGAATGCTTATCATAAATTCTAAAAATTATTTGCAGGTCAGTAATACATATATATAGTATAGTATAGGAAATAAGAATTATCCAACCCAGCATAGCACCTTGAAACAGAAGTACCAGAGTTGGAAATGGCAATCTTTCCATTAAAGCTTTTCTTGAATAAACTGCTACAAAAACAAAACACCGGGCTATCAGCGATGATACAGAATCATTGATGTATTTTTGTATTTCTATTGAATTTAAATATTGTTACTCGAGAAGAAACATTAATAACTGTAAAATAAATTACAATGACCCACTGAGTTTAGGCCAAAATTTACACAGGTTTTAAGTTTCTGGCTAGATTTTGGCATTCTGGATTATTTTATGTGTAAAGATAAAATTGTTGTTAAAACAAAAAAATTGTACTTAATGGCCAGACCCCGCTCCTTTCATTGTAGCTACTATTATATTACATCAACCACCAAACTTACGGAAGTACCATATTGTTATTTTAATTTTTATCACTAAGTTGCATCCGGCATTCCCTCTGTCGACCATAAGATGTTAGTATCATCAAACAATTTTATTTGAATACTCTTGATCTAAATGTTTTGCAATTGTATTCAATTGAATGTTTGTAGTTCCTTCGTAAATTGTTCCAATTTTGCAATCTCTGTAGAATTTTTCAACTGGATAGTCTTTAGTAAATCCAACTCCACCCATCCATTCCATACATTTGGAAGTGGTTTCAGTAGCAACCTCTATTTTAAAATAACACAAATAAAATTTTCAATTTCAACACGCAATGTAAAACTAATCCGTGGCTTTAATATTCGTGAATGAATATGAATATTCGTGTTTACCGGAGGCATAGTACTTTGCCATTGCTGCCTGCTTTATAAACGGTAAATTTGCCTCTTTAAGACGACAAGCATTATATACCAACAATCTCGCACATTCAATATTCGTCGCTACTCTGGAGATTTGATGACTCATAGACTACAAATATGAACAAGTTAGTTAAACGTAAAACATTCAAGATGTAATATTTTGGATACAGAGTGTAATAATCTGTATCCTTACCTGAAAATCAAATATGCGTTTTCCAAATTGTTTGCGTTGTAATGTGTAAGATACTGTAGAATCAAAGCAACCCTGGGCCAGCCCAAGCATTTGAGCTCCAATCCCAATTCTTCCTTCATTTAGATAACCGATAGCGTATTTATAGCCATGACCAAGTTCTCCAAGAATATTTGTTGATGGTATCTAATAATAATTTTTTTTAAATCCATTGCTATACCACTCTTGACACAGTTGCATTTACATATTACGAATTTACTTGACGTAAAAGATTATTTTATTAATTATGAAATGTGTAGAACTATAAAACTCAAAAATATCATTTCGCTCTGCTCCAGTTAATCATTCATTGCAAAGTTTTATTGAATTGAAACTTACCCTGACATTATCAAAATGAACAACACATGTTGTTGAAGAACGGATACCTAACTTATCTTCTTTTTTCCCAATGCTTAAACCTGGCATTCCTTTTTCAACGATAAAACATGTTATCCCTTTGTATCCCTATACATTAACAAAAATAGTTAGCACTTTTTTCAATATTCATAGTGGCAACTAGATCATCATACTTGTATTTTTAATATGACTTTACTTTAGAAGGGTCAGCATTTGCCATTACAATGAATATGCCGGCCACATCAGCACTAGATATCCACATTTTTGATCCATTTAGTAGAAAATCATCTCCGTCTTTTTTAGCAGTCGTTTTCATCGCAAAAGCATCTGAACCTGATTCTGATTCTGATAAGCAGAAACTTCCAACCTTTAATCGATTTAAAGTTTTCATACATTAAAATATATAAGGATAAAAGAAAAAGAGTTGTACAACATCAAAATGTTAAGGGTATGCAGTAACACTTGAAATAGTACTCCACTTACTCCAGGATGATTATTTTTTCAAATATAATATTTTTCTTTAAGGTACGCATTGATATAATTAGGGCGCATTATTTTTTGATGGGAATGGACATTATATATCACATCGCCCAAACAAACTTAGATTGCCAATTAATTCTGTTTCACAACTATATCCAAAACATATACAGATACCATAATATTGTCCAAGTATTTTCTAAAATCTTTAACATGATCGAAAAAGCGTTAGTATAACAGCAAATGTAAATATAACGTTCAAATAGACAATTTTTTGGTTTTATTTAGGGCAAATAATTTTTAAGAATTTTTTTGCACTTTTTTGTATCTCTTACACTATTAACCAAGGGAGCACGATACTGATAGCCACATCGCAAATCCCTGTGTTTCTCAAGAAAATCTGAGATATTCCCATTGAGGCATGTAATTGCAATGTAGAAATGGGAGAATTCTATTTCAAATTTTAAGTTTCGGTTGAAGAGAGTACTAGACTAACCGTGTCAGTTGCAAGTCTTCGTAAATATTTTTCTTTCTGTTCTTTAGTCCCAAGCTTTCTAATTAATGTATTAATCAGTGTGTTTTGGATATCGCAAAATACACTGATCCCGGGATCGACTTTTGCCAATTCTTCAATGACGACCATTGCAGAGCCAAAACTTGATTCAGTGCCACCGTATTCAGCAGGAATTTCCACTCCCATTAACTAAAAACAGATATTAAACGAGTCAAATAACCTAACTTTTGAATGTTTTGAATTAGTTAACCAGTATACCTTGTGAAAGTTGAACGGTTAAGTTTTTTAACATTTTCGACACTGAATAAGTGAAAATAGGATTAACCTAAATTACCAACTTACTCCATTCTCGAAAAGAGCTTGAATGACACTTGGATCTGTCTTTCCTTCTCTATCCATAGCTGTAACCAATGGAGCAATTTTTTCTTTTGCTAGTTTGGCAACTGAAAATTCCACGAGGTGCATTACAATGTATTTTTATTGCAAAAATATATATAGTTCTTTTCCTGGTAAATTATCAATTATACATTACATATTTAATTTAACTACGATAAAATGGAAAAAATTCTGTCTGGAATTTTCAAAAACATTTTAAGTACCTGTATCCTGCATTAGTTTCTCATCATCAGTTAAAATTGTCAGTGGACGTGGGAAAGTAAATGCCTCTGTTCCTTGGATTGAAAAGTTTCTGTTTTGTTGTGATAAGCTCCTGCCATTACTGGATACGGCCTAAAACAAACAAAATAAGTGTTTACTTATCAAGTAAATTGTGATATGAATCTAAAGATATTTAACGGAGTAATATTTTTTCCCAATTTGTGTCAAATTCAAGGCCACTAAACTTTTGAAAATAATTTTTATTATTATGGTAATGTCCAAGGACTATTCACAAATGGTGGAACGTGTTCAGTTTTATTGAAAGGGTTTAAATATGGACTAGGCACGACTAGTCATTACAATCATACCTTTGACAAAAAACTGTTTCGAAAAAATAAACTGGCTGGTAGCGAAACAAACCGGTGAGACATTTTCCACGGCTACTTTAGAAACGATTATCAGTGCAAGCAATTTAACTTTAACTTTCGATTACTGTAATCTCAAAATATCTTTCGAAATTATAAGATCATGTCTTGAATATTTGAATGCTCCAAGGTAATAATAAAATATATTAGTTGTTACGTGAAAATGATATATCATGGAAAAAACTCTAATGAAACTTCGCCTCTGGTTTGCAATGTAACTTTGTACAACAACCAGTTGATAGTATACAAATGTATGTATAGGTATGTACATGTACAGCACATAACTTTTCGGAAAAGTACAAATAAACCGCCAAAAAGTTTAGCAAAGCGCTCCCTGTGAAATATACAAAGGAAGTGTACTGAAATGGCCAAGTAAATCGCGCCCTCACAGGTAGAAAGAAGAATTAGTCGCTCAGCAAACCTAACACGCCGCACTTCTGCTTGGATCGGATTGGAGTTAGCTCATTCTGCCTGGCCGCAGCCACCACGAGTTTCTGTCTGGAGCCATTATTCTGTATTAGGATCCCGGTAGGTAAGTTTTCGTCTCTTCTAATAGTTATAATGTCATAAATTGAAATAACTAATTGAAATTTTGAATTTAATTGTGCTCCAATTGAATTTGTGTATTTTTATTATGTAGAACTAATTCAAGATGAAGAGAAATAACCAACAGACGATTTCTCGCAGGAAGAATCGTAAACGGCATTTCAATGCCCCTTCACATGTCAGAAGGAAGCTCATGTCAGCACCCTTGTCCAAGGAACTGAGAGTTAAATATAATGTCAGATCTATGCCCGTTCGTAAGGACGACGAAGTTCAGGTAAAATCAATGATTTTTATCAATATTTTACATTAAATATGTAGTTGATCGTTGTCAGTACTAGCACGAGTATTTAGGTTTGTTTGTATGGTCAATATGTGAGTTGTTTTCTATTTTGTAACATTCATTTTTACGCATATTCTCTGCTCGTGAATTAATTTGAACATTTTAAACGAGAGAGATTACGTTTTGTAATAATATTCCTTTTTAATACTTTTTTCAGCTCATTAAATATTTCAGACATTTTATACGAGAGATTACATTTTCTAATAATATTTATATTTACTTTTCTATGATGAACTAACCCATTCACTGATCTGGCGCTTGTTTAATGTGTTGCGTTGATTTCATATTTGAGAGGTCACAGGTTTTCTGTGATTTTTCTTTGAAATCGTGTGACTTCTATACCTAGCACCATTGACGAAAAATTGGGACTGAGATATCAAATATAAATTCAGAATTTGTTACTTACTTTGAAAATCCATTTTTACGTTACATTAATTCATAATAATTTATCTGTTTGAAATATACAGGTAATGCGTGGCCATTTCAAAGGTCAGCAAGTGGGCAAGGTAACACAGGTGTACCGTAAACGATTTTCCTTATACATTGAGCGTATCCAGCGTGAAAAGGCTAATGGCACCACCGTACCCGTTGCTATCCACCCCTCAAAGGTTCGTTCATAATCATTTTATATTTATTAAAGGAGTGCATGTAAAGTGTAAGTTAGAAATTCTGCTGTATTTCCAAATAATAGTCGTAAAAACCTGATTTTCACTTTCATTTGCCGGGAAGAACTAACAAGGTTATACCTTCGTCAACTAATGTATTTTCTATGATGAACTAACCCATTCACTGATCTGGCGCTTGTCAAATGTGTTGCGTCGAATTCATATTCGAAAGGTCGCAGGTTTTCTGTTATCTTTCTTTGAAATCGCGTGACTTCCATACCTTGCACCATTGACGAAAAATTGGGACTGAGATAACAAATATAAAAGATATTCTGAATTATTTCGAAAAATTCAATTTCTAGCAGTATTTTACTGTGCTACTAAATTTATTTTTCTTAATATTTACTTTGACAATAACAAATCGAGTTTCATCTACATGAAATGGTGCATTATCATTTTATTGATTGTGAAGTGTAGTAGTGACTAAATTAAGATGTTGTGTTGTAAAGGTCGTGATCGTCAAGTTGAAGATGGATAAGAACCGAAAAGAAATTATCGATCGCAGAGCAAAGGGAAGAATTGCCAAACAACAGAAAAACAAAGGCAAATATACGGAAGAGTCTGCCATGGACACCACAGCCCAGTCCACAGCTACCGCTTCGTCTTAGTACAGTTTATTTGTCTATTTTTGACATGTGAACAATAAAAATTGATGCTAATTTCTATTAAGACTACAAAATCAATTTGTCATTTTTTAACAATGCATAAAAATTGTATGTAGCAATGAAGTCAGTCGACAATGTCATGAAATTTTCTATAATTAATATTTGTAAGTTTGATTTCATCTAATTCAATTGACAATTGTATGTGTGTATAGAGATAGCAATGCTAAGTTACATATTGTTCATCAATTCGCCCGTCTCTGAATGTAGCCCAAAATTTGGAATAACATAGGAAGGTATTCTGGATGCCTGTAATACCTTTGTGTGCTATTGGTCAATTTTGGGGTAATGTAGAAACTCATCAATTAATTTGCCAACATTTTCTAATTTCTAATAATTATTATTTTACATATTACCATTATTGTGTCAGGGTGTCTTCCTTGTTTGGAGGAACTTTACTGTATGGCAAATAAATACACGGGTCAATTTATCGATAGGAGACGCTAGTAGTAGCGTTTGGAGAAGAAGCGGAGGAGAAAGTATGTAAGAGGGCGTAGGCGTTTATAAGGATGAGTGTGCAAAGTAATGACTAGCAACATTTGTTGGTTTTGTGATTGTGTGAGTGAGTATTGGAGGTTTTAGTGGAATGAAGACTGAAGACTGCCTATTCCTTTTCCTTCCTAGTTTGAATAGCCTATGTCAGCTACTAATGCTTTTGTTCTGAGGATTCCTATTCATATGCCTCTACGTTTCTGATGCGATTGATATTGCTGGCTATATACATTTACAGTTGTTATATAAAAGATTTAGGTGCCTAGCTCTAGGTGAAATGATGATGAGAATGACTAGTTGCCTACATGTATAAATTTATTGGAGCTCAGTTGTACTGGTTATGGAAAATACAAAATTGGTGCCATGATACGAAACTACCACTGGCTGGCCGGGCTACGTATTCAGTTACTTTTGGGATTGCATTTGTATCTAATGCATAATACATATATAGATAGATAGAGTGATGGTGAGTGAGTGAGTCGAGTGTAGTCAAGTCAAATGACGAGGGCAAAACTTCTCTTCAGGTTCGTCGTTCTTAAAAGCTGCAAGATACACCTTGTACTTGTTAGCGTGGAGCAAGAAGTAAGAATAATCAAGCTGTAGCGTATGCATCCATGTTATAGCATTGTGCTCTATAAGTATAGTAGGGCTATATATATATATATAAAATATATATATAGGTAATCGTCTACAGTTTCTTCGCATTCATTACGTAGACAGGAACAGCCTTAGCTTTGAGAGAGGGCTACATGGAGTGAGTAATAGACGGAGAACACAAGTGCAGTGACTGTTTCTAGTTTCTTTCTACATGCCTTGGCTAGATGTGTGATCTGATCATTCCCATTCTGTTATTTTCTCTGTAATACATTGTATTAGCATTCCATATCCGACATTATTCTACTCAACTCGACTACCTTCCCTGTTCCCTTTTCTGAATTGACATTCTTTTTTGTATCCCAGTCACCATTCGGGCATCGTTTTACCGTAAGTTCTCAACATTCACTTCCCAACTGTTAACCTTTTTTCCAATTTTATCAGGCATTTCACTCACACTATCACCATTCGAATTGTTAGGAGAGTAGAAGAGGTACAGAGTAAAAATGAAGTTATTGAAAAGATAAGGTAATATTCAGTTTCGTCTAAGTAGTTATCACTCAGTTGCGTAATGTCCATTGTAGCTCCTTATATTTCATGTTACGTTGTACGCGCCAGTTGTTATCACTAATACTACGCTAATTTAATTGTGTATTCATTTTCCTATATTTATATTGTTGGGGATTGTCGATTGTTTAATCCTATCCTTCCCTTGGGTTTCTTAAACCTTGGATTTTATGTTTAGTTTTGGTTTTTGTCATTGCACTCCTACATCTTGTAATAAGATACATGTGGTGTCGATGTGGCTTTCTTTTCTCTTTTAACTTGCTAATCCCCTGTCACAATCATCCACCATAAATTAATTAGCTATAATACAGTCAAAAGGACAGTACGCCACTCAGTGAACACGTCACAATCCTTTTTTATATTTTTAATCGAGTGATTTCTAGCCACATAACTAATCGTCAGTCAAGTTTTTAATGTAAACAAATAATTACAAACAATTGATCATAAAAGTCAAATTCTGAATGCTAATTGGCTCACTAAATTTATTAGTTTTATGACTCCTTCATCGCCTGATCACCCTATCATAATTACTGTACGCCATTAAATCTATTATTCTATCTGACTGTTAATAAATTACACCTTTGTGACTCTAATATCTGGCAAAGAAATACAGTACCACAAAACCAATATTCATATTCAATATTTTGTGTCTTTCGTACTTAAAGCCTCCTGAGCTTGTTCCGTGACGGTCAGCCTTACCAACTATTTCAATATTTATGTGGTTATAATAATTTAAAACATCGTGTTAGCATTAGAAGTGAGTTATATCTACGCAAAATTTTCGAAACTTTAAGCTGTGATGTGCGTTATATTATTAACTATCAAATAATTTATGCAATAACTACTTATTTTTTACAGGTGAAGAAGTTGTAGTTTGTTACTTTTGGCAGTGTTGTCGCACTAAAACCGTACAGATATTATACGCGCAGGTAATACATTCGTCACCAATGTTAGAACAGTAACAAGTATTACTATCAAAGTACAACTCTACATCAATCAACGGATCAGTCACCAACCATACTCTTTACTTCGTCCACATTTCAGGATAGATTAGTACTTCAACATTTCAAACACTCGTCAAAACTATTAGTTGATTTCAATATAGTGTCCTGTCTTGAAGTTATTGTAAGTAAAACTATAAGTTTTAAGCTATAATGGGTTGTAATATTTACTATTAATTAGAACTGCTCAATTAATTTATTATATCATTTCTTTTTTTGCAGATTGGCAAGCTTTATGCTTTAATTTTAACTAATGTCAAACATATAATACAGGCTACCAACAGAAGTTTTCTCCTACACGACTCCTTTGTCGGAAAGAGAGAAGTCAAAAGTCCTATTGGATTTTGCATTTTACCTTTTACAAGTAATTATTTTCCTTTTAAATATAGCTCGTGTACTTTGTGAATAATGTCAGTGATTTCTAAGTTTCCCCCTTTTATTGTCAGTATGAGTTTCCGATTATTACATTTATCTATATCGGAGTATTTTATGATCTCGATTTCGTCCAAAGCCACTTTAAGTGTTATCTTGACTTTTCAGTCCAGAATTGCAAATACGGTTTCGTATCCTGATAAATGATCACAACTAGAGAAGATTAGTTTTAAAACTTTTTGATGATGTAAAGAATCCTATGTGAAGAAGTCGCACGTATTTTGTCAAAATAGATTTTCTCACACAGCGCAACTCCTATTTATCAATATTGGTATGATGTCTCTTGCGCTGAGGCTCGTGGCTGAACTTTTTTATAGGGTCGTTTCGATTTAAGTCTACCTCAAAACATTACTTTCAAATGTTAATATTAAAAATATGACGAATTATTTTTCTGTAAACTTTATTGTAGGGTTAAGTGGTAAATATGAAATCTATCTCTATTTCTTGTGACAATGTTGAAATTTTAGTTGCAATTCATGATTTTAATTATTGACTATTCACGGTAATCTGACAGTAGTGCCTTTATCACAAGTGTTTCATTTAAACAGTATTTGCAATAGGATAATTTTTGATAAGCCATACAGTTCTTATAGAAGTAAATGTAACAGTACAATTGGATACAAAATGTAGAAAATATTGGAAAACGTTATCTTTTCTTCAGTTCTCTTAATTTGAACTGAATTGATAATATGAAAACCCACAATCGAAAGCTTTTGTTTTTACTTCCTGGTATGACACTCATTTGCTTAAGCTTAAGCTGACGTCATAGGAATTTATAGGTATTGATATTTTGGTGTGGATGTCTGCTTTTGCTGAAACAACCGATAAGGTGTGTTATTAGATGATGTGCAACGAATGTTTTTAATCTTATCTTGTAGATATAAGTACGTTTCCACTGTTTTGATAAAATTTTCAAAGAACGATAACAAACGCGGTTTAGTACTTTAGATTTATAGCCAGATGGACTCTTTGATAATTTAGTTGCGCGTTAGGGTAATAATATAAGCAATTACAGAATTTTGAACCCTCCAATAGACATTTCTGTAAATTTTCTATCTGCACAATTTATCATGACTAAATATTTGCATTCACAACACACATTTTGTACAAGTGGTTTTTTGCATTTTCAATTTTTATTGGCTTTATTAGACATGATTTCATTTGGTTAATTTTTGATGAATTGAATATTTTGTTATTTAACGTTATTTAAAATTTTGAAAGAACCTTAATACTTGACTAATATCGATTTTGATTATGTTTGTTACTTTTGGATCACAATATTTATTTATAGAAGTGTTTATTGCTTGCTGAGTAAATTACGGTTGACATGTAAATATGGCATAGAAAAAACGATAACGAATGTGTTAGCACACAAGTTTCATACGCATGTAAATAGTAAGTATGTTGGCTTTAGTTGATCTATAAAGGTAGCAGAATGGTGCTGGGAAGGGATAAAAATACATTCCCTAAAAGGCAGTATGGGATATGCGTTGCAAGCATTAAATGCAGAAATAGTGCATATCGCAGGTAAAGTTGGTAATTAGAAATGAAAATTGAATTGAAGATGTTATCATTTTCGTTCTTTAAGGTTGTAATGAAGTTAGGACAGGGATGGAAACTGGAAGAGGTACATAGTAGTAACGCACGTAGATGTTTTGCGTTTATCTTGACACACTTATCGATTTTTGGAGGTTGGATGAAGTACATTATCTCCATGCAAGTGCCTTGGCCGGTCCCCGAGTTTCCGAAGGTTATTTGCGTGAACGAGTATAGCGAGTAGGATGCTGAAACTTGAAAGTTGTAGTTTCTGTTGTGTTGTGGACGTTGGAGTATGAGGTGTATTTTACCTCAGTCTACCCATTTGCTCCTCGGATAGCAGAGCTAAGAGATAGAACGGGAATATGAACTTTTCACTTAATCGTTAGTTTCGTATTAGAGGATTGTAGAATGGAAAGTTACCAAGATTTTGTCTTCGAGCTACACCTTTATCGAAAAGTAGCTCATTCCTTCCTTTCAAATATTTATAGATAATTGACGCACTAGCAGCGTGTCAGATTTCTGTATTACATCTTCAATTAGGTATCTACAACTGCACTGTAAATAATTATCTGACTAAGCCTCCAGAAAGATAATTTCTTACAACGAAAATAAAATGTACAGTACATACAGCCTATTATCGTTATTATTTGTGGATGACTTTTACGAAGATAATTTTTAGAATTGAAGAATGTATATACATTAAGATTTAATTAATATGTGTTATACGGGTAAACTAATTTTTTATGTATGTCTTATGGAACTATTTTTACAGTTCAGCGTTAGAATTCATTCAAGCGTTGGAATCTTAAAAAAGTAAACAAAAAGGATAGAAGAGAAGTTACACGATGGAAACAGATAAATCGGTCGAAGAGATCAGTCAAGTAAATTAAATATTTTTATTTGATACTCTTAAGTGTTAAGTGACATTTAATCAAGACATATTAACCTTCATTGTTTAACGAAATTTTGTTTGATTTAACAGTCCCCAATGACCACATTTTATAATGAAGAGGGAATGGGAGACATGGGAGAAGAATCCCCCCAAAGGGACTTATCAGCAGAATATGTGGCCGAAAGAGATAAAAATCTAGTACTCTTTGAAGGCTGGACTGAGACAGATCAGGTAGATTTCATCGAAAATTTACTGTTAAGGATGTGCCATTACCAACATGGACAAATAAATGAGTTCCTAACACCTATGCTACAACGAGATTTTATAACCTTGCTACCAAGTAAGTGATACACATTACACAACTATCGTAAATATTGATTTTAAAGTCCCTGCTGGTTTATTTACCATTGGATGCTTTATTTGCCTTAGAACAAGGATTAGATCACATAGCCGAAACAATCCTTTCGTATCTGGACGCCAAGTCATTGTGTGCGGCTGAATTAGTATGCAAAGAATGGAATAGAGTTATTGCAGATGCAATGCTCTGGAAGAAGTTAATTGAAAGAAAGGTTCGTACTGATACTTTGTGGAAAGGACTCGCAGAACGCCGTGGCTGGTAAATTTTTTGTTCATACTGTCTCAGTCTCTTAAAATTGGTCGTATATTAAAAATTTTAATTTTCTTTAATTGGAATTTACAGGATACGCCATTTGTTTAAACCCAAACCAGGGACATTCCACCCAGATAATAGCTTCTACCGTCAATTATATCCTCGCATTATTTTAGATATTCAGGTTGGTAGCATAACTGTAATAAGTGTCAATAGTTTTTTTTTATATTCATGTATTTGGGTCTCATGTTTTTTTCTCGTTTTATAGAGTATCGAAAATAATTGGCTGAAAGGCGATCCCAATCTGCAGCTGATAAATTGTCGTTCTGAAAATTCCAAGGGAGTGTACTGCTTACAGTATGACGAATCTAAGATTGTATCTGGTTTGCGTGATAATACCATAAAAATTTGGGACAGACAGTCGCTACAGTGTACAAAGGTAAAAATTATACACTTCTGCAATGTATGTAACATATAGAAAACATTTTGTACAAAAAATCAGGCCAAAACAGCTATTCTTTTTCTTGAACATGCTAATCTAGAATAGCGTGTTGAAGAATAAAATTAAATCCAGAGACAAATTTCATGGAGGGGATCCCACTAAGGGGTGAAAGTATTTTAGGAAATAAGTTTGATCAGAAATATATGTCTTTTCAAATTCTTCATTTGAAAGATAAAGCTGCGTTTTGAAATTTCTATTTCTTACCCTAAATTTAACAGTGCAGCGTATTTGGTTTGATGAATTTTGATAAGAGTTGTATGAAATTAATCACAAAAACAGAAAAAAGCATAAAAGCGTCATATTTTCCAAACGAAGTTTTAAAAAAAAAGTATATTTCTAATCAATCCTATTTCATAAAGTTTTGAAACCCCTAGGTTAGAGCTCCTACGTTAAAATTATTTCCTGGTCTTACAGATATCAGATATAGTTTCTGTACATATTTTAAGTAATTAATATACTATGAACATGTACATTTGATAACCAAGCATGACTGTCCATTGTTGTACCTCAATTTTTATTTTTTGACAAAGAGTGGCTCTCACTCAATGGAGGTCATAAATGAAATTGATTTCGAAATATTGTGCATTGAGTCACCAAGACGAATTCATGTTTTTGTACAAGATAAACTTGATAGAAAAAGTTTACCCCTAGAAAAAGGGGGTAGTAAGGCTGTATTTTTTGACAATCATGAATTATGTTTAATTTATTTTATTTTTAATTAATTTAATGTGGAATTTGTACGAATCGCAGGTGCTTACAGGGCACACAGGGTCTGTGCTTTGCCTCCAGTATGACGAAAAAGTAATTATTAGTGGTTCAAGCGATTCCACGGTACGTGTTTGGGATGTGAAAACTGGGGAGATGGTTAATACGTTGATTCATCATTGCGAGGCCGTGTTGCATTTACGATTCAGTAATGGAATGATGGTGACATGTTCGAAAGTAAGTCTCTTTGTCTACCTTCTCAGCCATTCAACCACCATAAAAAGCACACCTGGCATTTGCAAACTTGTGGAAATATCAACATATTGATTGTTAAATTGACTATTTTTAGGATCGGAGTATTGCTGTATGGGATATGGTCTCTGCTACTGATATCAATTTACACCGTGTACTTGTAGGTCATCGGGCAGCTGTTAACGTTGTAGATTTTGATGAAAAATACATTGTATCCGCATCGGGTGATAGGACTATAAAGGTATGTTATAAATAACGTCAACATTGAATATTGAATTCCATTGAAGTTAAAATTCGAAAAAGCTCTAGGTTTTAATAACTAAATCTGCAGGATTTTGGGGTTTGAGATCCCTAATGTTCAATCCAAAAGTTAGAGATCTGCCAATTGTTGGTGTGGCTCTAACTCTTATTACAGCATTAAACTGTTGCGCTTAGTAAACTGTGATGCAAAGTTAATTTTTGTTGTTCATTGAAACAGTTGATTGACTAAAACTTTAGTAGTGATGCAATTTGTTTATTCCGATTTATTTTAAGTATGCATAATTATTAAATATGAATTTATAGCTCATTATTTTTCTTTTTACAGTAGTTTTTTAATCTTGTGGAAAAACTTTTAATAGCTAATGTTAATAAAATGCCTAGCATGTACGAGCAAAACATGCATATAACACGTACGTACAACGCAACGGCAACATTGAGGCGTTAGGTACATTCCGCGTTAGGTGAATTCCTAATTATATTCGTTCCGCCGTTGCGTTAGGTGAATTCCTAGAATCCAGTTATGCTACTTAGATTTTGCTTAAATGGAATAAAGGAATGAATACATAAAAATGAAAACAAATTGAACCTATTGTTTGTTGTAAGTTAAATAGTTGGAGTGTTTTACAATAACAAACGTCACATTCCTGGAAAACTAGCAACAAACTTGCTCTAATTAAACTTAATTTTCCAGGTATGGAACACAAGCTCATGTGAATTTGTAAGAACTCTGAATGGTCACAAACGTGGAATAGCTTGCTTACAATATCGGGACAGACTGGTAGTCAGTGGAAGTTCTGATAACACTATTCGGTAATATCTATATCTATTTCATGTATATTTACTGAAATCTGTATATGCCTATTCGTATAATTAAGAAGTAGTTTCACTTCATTTTGTGCATAAAAACAATAGAAACCATTGTTATATTTTTCGTGCAAAAAAATGGCCATCATCGTGATTATCTTATTTTTCATATAAATAAATAACAACGATTGTTATTTTTATAATAGAATATAATGAATAATGTTTTCTTTTGTGCATAAATAGAAAATAATGAACATTCTTACTTTCTCTTAATTTGTGTATAGAAGACATTGATCGCTAATATATGTGGTATAAATAAAAGATATGAGTAGCTGTTGCTTTTTACATTCAAAGGAAACGACAATTACTCTATTCTGTGCTTAAATAAAAAACAATGTTGATAATTTTTTATGACGGAAGATGAAAATGTAAAGGATATTTTTGTTAGGTTCAAAATAATCATTATTCTTGTATTTTTCATTTTATATAGTCTTTGGGACATTGAGTGTGGAGCTTGTTTGAAGGTTCTAGAAGGTCATGAGGAACTAGTCCGCTGTATCCGATTCGACAACAAACGCATCGTTAGCGGGGCTTACGATGGGTAATACTCTATTACTGTAAAGGTTAATCTAATTATACCAAAGAGAAACTTAAAATTAAAATTATGTTTTTTATTTAGAAAAATCAAAGTATGGGATCTCCAAGCAGCCCTTGACCCTAGGGCTCCGTCAACTTCTCTCTGTCTCAGAACTTTAGTGGTACGTTAATATCCATTTTATAATTGAATATAGAATGCTTTATTAAGTATTTTATTAATATTTAATGTTATTGCTTGTGTTTTTGTAGAAGCACACTGGCAGAGTGTTCCGTCTACAGTTTGACGAGTTTCAAATTGTAAGCAGCTCTCATGATGACACAATTCTGATATGGGATTTCTTGAATTTTGAACAACCGGAAATGCTGTACCAAGCAAAACCGGCCGCAAGTTGAGAGTAGTTGCAATTATCTGAGTTAAAACGTTATGTTGACTTTCAGTGAATTCATTTTATTTTCAATTTTACCATAAAGTCAATAGTGAAAATTCTACGAACATTTTTTATAAATCTCACCAGTTCCTTTATGAGATGAATGTGGTCGTCGTTGTGTGTTGATTGGTGGTTCACCCTAGAAATGTCTAGATAGAACAGTCAAATGATCGGCGCGTTTTGTAAAAATGATTATAATATGTTTGAAAGTTAAAAAATATGTGCGTTTTTGCTTTGTAATAAAACCATCAATTCTTTTTTAAATTTTTGTGTTATGTGTATATTTGGTGACTGCGAATAACGATATTATTGCTATGTTGCAAAACTGACGTGTGTAGCTATTGCTCTAATGTAAATATTTAAGCGTACTATAATAATTAATTGTAAATGTAGTGTCGTAAGCTACTACTGACTGTTACCTTAATGATAAACTCCCCGTCTATGTAGTTAGAATTTTCGAAATTTGTGGGCGATGGCGCAGATCTTCATTGTAACTTTTAATATATTGCACATTCTCAAATAACTGCACTGCGTCGTGAAGCCGGATGTGTATGTACCTCCACGTAAAAATTAATAGCGGTAACATCGTGAGCATGTATGTGCGTAAAAATAAATTCCATTTAACAGATATTATCATTTATCTTACGTCAAATATTTGTTAAATTAAGGTCCACCGATTTTCGTAAGTGTATTGTATCGTTAACTCTTAGAGACGTCGTTAATTAAATTCGTGTTCCAAAAACTTTTGAATAAAAATTGTTTTGCAAAACAATAAAGCAATGTTTGTAATCATATTACTTATTAAAAACACATAATTCTAAATCAATACGGAATAGAGAATGCTAACGGTAAATCTTAAACCAATTTTTTTTACATGCAAAAGTGTTCGACGTTCACAAAATATCGTTTGTGACATATATGGAGTCAACCTCATTCTGCTGGTGTTTTGTAATATGTACTGTCCACCACATTCTCTTCAAAATATTTAGATGGTCATTATTCATAAAACCTTGAAAGACAGTAAGTGACATTACATATTTTTTTGCAATTTGGCACTAACTGTTGAAAGTAAAAAGCGCATTTTCCATCACATTGCTTAAAAACATTACCTCCATCATCATAATCGTAAATGCCATAATAATTACAAAGACGCAGCTGCAGGAAATTATGATGTATTGTGTTAAGATAGGCATTCAAATGAATTCTTTATTTGCTACGCTTCAAGTGCAGAAAAATCTGAATTTCCATAAACTTTACAATACAGTAATTATTATGGCACATGCACAAACACAAAATGCGAATGCATAACAATGCAAAGTATTGTTATGCATTCACAAAGCATGTATGCGTTGCGTGAAGATTTGTTTTGCTGATTTTGCGGAATTGTTTTGCTCAAAACATATGCAGTGAGACAATGATAAATATTATGCAAATGCAGTATGATTTTTATTGACTGTTGGCTACCTAAATGCGTGTGTGCGCTGTAATATTATGTACACCGTGTCAAAGGAACATGTTCCTCGTAGTAATATATTTTTATCAGTGAAAAGTGCAACTGAATTTTAGTTGAGATTAGATTAGCAATTATCAATGATTAACTACAAAGGCAGAAATATATTTTAGGGCTGTCAATACTACCATTAAACAGTTCTAGCAGTTTTAAAAGTTTTGAGAGTTGAAAGCGTAGTATAGATATTGGACATGGCGTATGGCATATAATTACATGCATATAGTATTGCAAATAGGGAAAAGGGTTTATACCAGCAGCGAGACAACATAAGAAGTGGAACGGGCTGCTGTATACAAAATGTATGTATATATTGTCCACACTCTATTATCAATACTTTCCATCCACACTGCCACTTCTGACTTCAGCGTTTGAATTTCAACTATTAAATCAGAGCAGAGTTATCTATCTGGTTACAATATTTTAAATCTTGTTTATCCTGTCAGTGTAAATTGCTTAAACTATTTACCTGGTTAAACCAAACGAATTAGTGCGTTGTTCCTAAGACTAACACTTACTAAAAACTAAATCCAGAAGATATGATATAAATTGGTGCATGTTTTACAAAATGTGGTGTTTTTAATATAGGAGGTTATTTTAACTTTCAATATACTTAGTGTTTGCATTAAATGTCAACATATAGTTAGTATAAAACTATTGTTTGGCCATTGGTTGTCAGTGTTGTCGTGGCCTTTTTTTATTGTTTTAAATAAATGTCTCACCAAATTCATTAATTGGGGACAAATATGTGTCATTAGATTGACAGTAGGACAACTCGCGAGTAAGTACTGCTGTATTTTGATTGCCTAATGAACCAAAAATAATTTCAAACTGGGAGGGAAGAAACTCCTTAGGCATTAGAAGACAATTAGGGAATTCTAAATTCCTAAACTAAAACATAACATACGTGAAAAGAAACAGTAAACAGATGATCGAAGAAAAACAAACAAAGCTACAACAACAGACCCTTCCAGCAGTTCAGATTTCATCTATTGGTAATTTTGATTTGTACCATTTATTTCTCATTGGAATACTCATTCTGTATTGATAATTAGTACAATTTATTGACATTAAGGAACAAACTTTGCAAAGTTTTGACCATTGTTTGACGGTAAAACTGAAAAAAATGCCTACAAATTAATGTTTTTTTATTTTCTAAGGGTAGTATAAACAATAGCGTCAAGCGTACCAGGG
Source organism: Tomocerus minor (assembly GCA_009936455.2). Classification (NCBI taxonomy): domain Eukaryota; kingdom Metazoa; phylum Arthropoda; class Collembola; order Entomobryomorpha; family Tomoceridae; genus Tomocerus; species Tomocerus minor. The sequence goes on from JAAAYG020002320.1 coordinate 23,990, forward strand.
TTACGTTACCCTAGCGTCAAACTTAAAAAAATAATCATGTAGGGGATGAACACTAGAGCGAGGGGAAGGTATGATTCTAATAGCAACAGGGTAATTTTCGGATTCTACGAAGCAGAGAGTAAAGTGTTAAGATACTTTCTAACCCTCCGAATGAGTATTTTTCTTCTAAGGTCAAAGGTGCTTATAGGGGATTGGGGCTAGTGTCCCTCAAATTCGAGGACAGAAGCATATTTTTGCAAATCTGCGAAATGGGTTTGTAGCTACTTGTTCCGGGCACGATCTTACATTCCCCTACACCTTGACTATAGCCTACAGCTTAGGCAGATAAATGCAATTATTGAAACTAAATACCCGTTATTATTAGTGTAAGAATTTTGACCTTGATACGTATTAAAGTTTTTAATGGGTGCATCATTAAAATAGTTGGCTTATGTTCCTTTTATTCGCTGAACATTTGTACTTGTAGAAGACCAATTTTAGTATTGTTTTTAATGTCCCATATTCATAACATGAGCAACATAACATGAGCAACATAAGCCAGGATATCTATAACATGAGCAACATAACTTTCATAAAAAATAAATAAACTTAATAAAATGGCTCATAAATTTTAACAATTCCCCAAATGATTACAACGGAGAAATATAAATATATATATATAAATATATGAAGTAAAGATAGTCCGTCTCTTGAATCGGATATTGAAAAACCGTCGTAACTTCTACACAGATGATTTTGTAGAAAAATATTTCCAAAACTGTAATCATTTTAATGTAAAATATAATTGAGACGAACAGTTCCGCGGCAATTTTATTGTCAATAATTTCATATTTTGGCCCTATAATTATATTACATCCAGTAAAACATTACTTATTCAATTGGGCTTCATCTCAACTCATCTTACTTGTTTCAGGAACGTTTATGCTAATTTTCTGACGATGGGTGTGGATTATTTGGGATTACCTTTGCTAGCTTCATCTGGAGTGGATTCTTCATCGTGGACGGACTATTTACCAATTTGCAATTCTACAGGTTCAGCAAGTTTTTATATTTCACATTTATATCAATAATATACTTTCATTTTTGATAGGTAGGACTCAACAATTATTATCACTTACTTACCAAATATTATTAAAAATTAAAAACCTAAAGGAATAGTACAAAGACCGATGCATAGAATCAGAGAATCGCACTGTAACTTGAATAATTGGCGATTTTCCAGTCAGGGTAATTGCATCACCAATTTCATATAGATTGAACGTTAAGGTATAGCGTAAGTATATTAAACGAGTGCAACTTCATTCCCTTGCGTTTCAAATTCATTTTATTTAATAGACATAGAGTAGAGGCTCCGATATTCTCGGAACAGTCTTCTCTTTTTAGACAGTAAAATTCATAAATGCATTAAATTATTTTCTAATCGAGTCATTATACTAAAAAAGAAAACCATTGACTGCTAACATACAACCAAAAAACCTTATGTGGAATGTTTTTTCCTCATTCCCGAGAAGTGGCTAATAGACAAAGTGGAGACGATCATTTTAATTTAAAAACAACATTGACATAAACTGTACATTGAATAAGATTTGTAAATGATTTTTTTGTCCTTTGTAGGTGTTGGGTTTCTACCGAATCAGATCTACCGACGAGATGGGCACAGATATAACGAGCATGAACCAGAAGACCAAAGTTTTCATTTCCGCCTCCCTGATAACACGTGTCTGTACGGAGTATTTGATGGGCACAGTGGTCCTCAAGCTGCGGAATTCGCTGTCCAAAAGATGCCCGCAGAAATATTACTGGATCAACTACGAGAGATCAGCACAGACGAAGAAATTCGCGAAGTGCTTCGCCAGGCATTTCTATCTGTGGACAGGGAATATTTCGCTGTGAAAATGGGAGATCAATTAGCTCAACGAACGGCGTTGATATCTGAGATACCTGAAGGGAGTAACCAATACGAAACATTTAAAGATTATCCTCAAATGTTGACATCTTTGGAGTCTTTGAATCGAGCAGTTGCTTCGGGATCAACTGCAGTAGTTGTTCTTGTAATAAATGGTAAATTGTTCGTTTCGAATGTCGGTGATAGTAGGGCATTACTGTGTCGGACGGACGAAGACGGGGTTCTACGGGTAGTACAGTTAAGTGTTGACCACGATCTTCACAACGAAGATGAATTATTCCGACTTCAGCAATTAAATTTAGACGTTTCTAAAATTAGACAATTTGCCCGAATAGGGAACCAATTCAATACGAGGTGTCTAGGGAATTACTTGGTGAAAGGAGGTTACAAGGAAATAGAACTTCTTTCCAGTGCGACTGGAGAGCCAGTCATCCCAGATCCAGAAATCCACAGAGGAGTTGTGCTAGACGAGTCTTGCCGTTTTTTAGTTCTTTTGTCAGATGGGTTGTACAAATCCCTTATGGAGGCATCAGAAAGTGATCAGGTCAATATTCAGTTGGCCCAAATGTTAGTAGAAGAATTTAAGACTCAGTCAACGCTGACAGGAGTCGCTCAAGCCGTTGTCGATAGAATTTCGAGGATGCATCACGACTTCTTCATGAGCAGCACCACCCCGCGAATCAATAAGAGAGACGATATGACTTTGCTCTTGAGGAATTTCAATTTCCCCCTGCCAAATTCTAACTTGACCCCAACTAACGATCGCTCCCGACGATTTTCTTCCGCTTCTTCCGGCTCCATGAATTATACTAACAGCACGGCTACTCCGACTAACTTCAGCTCCCCCTCTGCCCCTTCCTCCAGAGTTGTTCATAACCCTAGTCTCTTTACTGATACGACCCAAACGAACACAGAGGCGACAACCAGTACAGAAAGCTCAGATGCAATTACTCAATCCAATAACCGTTTACCATTAGATGAAAACGGTCGAATCGGTGCTTACGTCGATTTTTTAGATTATTATAATATTATTGCCGACGATCCGCAAAAATCAGACGCTTTAAATTTTGACTGCCTGTAGATAAATATTTCAATACGTTCGTGGCGTAATATTTTATGCATTTCACCATAAATAGTATGGGGATTACAGATATTAGGTAGATAGCTTTAATTTTAGGAGGAGGTAACAAAAATAATTGTAAAGCATAAACGACTGAATGATGGTACCATTTTTTACCAAATAGAGTTCTTCTGATTCTTTGTCTAGATTAATTATCTAAGATTTGGTTTAGGCTCCGTTCATATTCCAATCCATGAAACCTGTTATTCGTAAAATACAACTGATGCACACCACACCATGTATACTACTTCGGTTTAGTTAATTTTACTGACTCTTGTTATGTACGTAACAAGGGATGTGTCTGTATGAAATAAGCTCGTTATCAAAGTACCTTATAAAATGCATGATTAAATACATTTTAAGACTTTTAAACAATTAAAAACGTACGAGGTAGAAATGTCGAGAATAATCAAAGGTGCACATCAATTACTGGCACAAATCTGTTATGGGTCTACGCATTTTGCTGCCGCCTGTTGTAGATTCGTATAGTAACATTTTTCAGCATTTATGTATAATTATTGCAATCATAATTTATATTTTGCTGTTTTAATAAAATCAACTTACTATTTCAAAGAAGTTTAAGTCTTCACTTTTTTTCTTTTCATCACACTAAGCAATACATATTTTGAGATTGTTTAGTAATTTTCATTGGCTGACAGTAAATATTAAAATTCTTCGACACGTGTAATAAAAAAATCACTAAATTCAATTTAGTATTGAAGCTTTAAAAGAATATTCTTCAAAGCATGTACACTAAAACCTAGAAACCAGCTTTTAATATTATGTATTTAATAATAAACCACGAAGTAGCCAATCAAGTTCCATGAATGCAATTCTTTGATATCATAATAAAACTCCATGAGCTTGTTAAAGGCAAGTTGTATATTTTAGAATTCTTTTTTTATTTAAGATAAAATAAATGTACCGAAAACCAATCATTAACTGACGACTGATTCATAAATTTGACAAACTTTTTTTGAGATTGCAATTGAAATAATTTAATAATACATACAAGATAGTAATTAAGCATAGTAGTACAGGTTGGCCTTCTTTTTAGCCTGTACTTCCATGATTCCATCGGTGAAGTCCTCGTGTGTGACCATTGCTGCATTTCGTCTTAGCGCGATCATTCCTGCCTCCACACAGACTGCTTTACACTGGGCTCCATTAAAATCGTCCGAGGATCTGGATAACTCTTCATAATTGACATCGGGAGAGACGTTCATCTTGCGAGCATGAATTTGCATGATTCGAGCGCGAGCCTCTTCATTCGGATGTGGGAACTCTATTTTACGATCCAATCGACCAGAGCGCAACAAGGCAGGGTCCAAAATGTCAACTCTGTTCGTTGCGGCAATTACTTTAATGTCTGCGTTACTGGAGAATCCGTCCAGTTGGTTTAACAACTCCAACATTGTCCGTTGAACCTCACGATCGCCCGCACGCTCGCTGTCGAACCGTTTCGTGCCTAATTGAAACCATTAAACACATATTTATTTCCTTTCATTACTAATTACTAAATAAAATATATTTTTGTATGTATAATAATTTTGTAATTATCAATAACTACTAAATGTCAATATGCAGAGATTAGTAGAAATAATATGATGAAACGCTCACCAATAGCATCCAACTCGTCAATGAAGATGATGGCGGGTGCCTTCTCCTTAGCAAGGGCGAATGCATCTCTGACTAATTTTGCTCCATCACCAATAAACATTTGCACGAGTTGGGGTCCAGCGAGTTTGAGGAAAGCGGATTTGGTTTGTGCGGCGCAGGCCCGGGCCAAAAGTGTTTTTCCAGTGCCGGGTGGGCCGTAGAGAAGAACTCCCTTCGGTGGGTGGATGCCCAAATTCTCAAACTTCTCTTTGTGAGTCATGGGAAGGACGACAGCCTCGATCAGCTCTTGGATCTGCTTATCCAGTCCACCAATGTCGGAGTATTGCTCTGTAGGGCGATCATCCACTTCCATCGCCTTCACCCGGGCGTCGTACTCTGCTGGAAGGGTCTCTAGAATCAAGTACGAGTCTTTGTTCACGCCCACCAGCTCCCCTGGTTTCAATTTTTCCACATCCACCAAGCCAATGACCGGTAAGAAATACGTCTAGAAAAAATAATAAAATGCGAAAATTAAACAAATGATCAATTCGAAATCTATTGTGCAAATATTAAATGTTAAATGAAGGAACTTTCGCTCTACATCTTGAATTTGTTAGAATGAAGTAGATAGGAAGATACTTCATTAATTAAAAAGACGAAGAAGGAAAGATTTACCTGGCGGGTGGAGGTTTTGATGACAGCACACTTTCCCTTACGCTGAGAATCTAGATCTACATTCGCACCATCCTCCTCACCTAAATCCTAAACATAAAACAGAAATTAATGGAATTGTTGATGGAATAAAAAGTGATGTGAATGGTATTGTAGATTACTTGAGGATCAACGTCGAGGATTTCTATGACGTTTGACACGAGATACGGCAGCGTTTTGTTGACCTTGATCTTCTCAGTGTTCTCCTTGATCTTGTCTTTCTGCGTTGCCAATTCATGCTGGATTCGAGTCACTTCACTTCGCATTATCCGAATCTCGTTGTCCAACAAGCGGGCGCGGCTGATTATGTCATCCGTCGACCAATGCTGCATCTCCAGCTGTAAAATACATTTAAATGAGCCAAATATTCAATACCTACCTAATATTATATTTACAGGGTAGTAAATGACATCGCTGCGCACTGTGCCAATACATTGTTCTTACCTCGTCGGATTCCATCGTGTCCATGTCTGTAGCCATTGCCAATTAAATATAAATCACAGCGTTTTTCCCAATTACCAATCACCTGTCAGTCCTTGGTCAGTCCCAAGTTTTATTGCCTATAATAAATAATTTGATTTTCATTAATTAAAATTAAATAGTAAACGTAGCTTTTCAATTAGGTCATGCTACTAAGGATGGATTTCCATAACTGACATCAGACATCAATATTCAACTTTGATACATTGATAACTGATAAATCATAAACTCGGTACTAGTCACCTGTCAGTCACCAGTGACAATAACAAGTGAACCGACACGGCTTAACAACTACTCACTTTTAACTTTCCAATAACTATAAATCTAATATCTGGCATTCCAATGATGAAAGGTCTAATAAAGTATAATAATACTATAATTTTAATTTCAGAATTTCAATTCAGTACAAAAACATTATCAATTGTCAAAGACAACTGAATTGAATGTAAAATGTCACAATGTGTGAAAGGTCAATTAAAAATTGATTAATTACCTCTTACTAGGACTGACTTTGTGTTTAAAGTCAACAGTGGTCCCCGTGATATTGATTATTTTTGTCAGTCTGCGGCCCTCTGCCTGCACCCCGAACTGAACCCACTGACCCGATCGAATTATTAAAATGACATTGCAATTGTTTGATTATCGCGGCACTGGCACATCTATTATTCAAACGCTAACTATTCTCAAAGTGCCCCTTCTAACCATCTTGCACCTCTGCATTGCACAATTTTATGCATTTATTATCGAAGGTAGATTTTAAGGTGTATGTTGCTCCTTCCATAATTATCATGCGTCAAAAGTATTATACGTACGTTAGTTAGGTACCGTCTCCATTACTATTACATACCTAAACTTACAGTGCAGCAGCGATCTCCGCTTCTGATAATGTGCCCACACCTGAATACAACTTATGGGGAGTTGCTGTAATCTGTAATTATAATGACAAAGAGTGTTACTGGTAAAAATAGAATTGAATAAATTATTTTTAGGTAGCTTTGGAATTGGAGGAAGTGGGATTTACTACGCAGACCATAACCATTGGAATAGGGGGCGGGTACAGGTAACCAATATAATCATTATGCATCTTTAAAATGGAGGTTTTACGATCTACATCATTCAAAACTTAAAATATACCTTTGTACCTTGGTTGTGTCAGTCAGTCAATTCAAGTATGACCATTCTATATGCTAAACTCTTAACTAGCGTGTTCGTGTATTTAGCTCAGCTTCTTTACCGAGTTTGCAACGTGCAACTAATTCTTTCTTAAAGAATTCGTCTTGTGTCTATTACATTTGCATTTTCGACTTTCGACATGGAAAGAAGGTACAAAGGATATATGTCTAACTGGAAATACTCAATAGTAAAATATGATAATTTTATGTAGTCGGTCGTGATGTGTCAATGCGGCGTATACAGAAAGTCTTGTAACAAAACAACGCAAGAAATTCCTTTGGTTTGAGATTTTTTAATAATACAT
>JAAAYG020002331.1:4405-72925 GCA_009936455.2 Tomocerus minor
TCCATTTATTTGGTTATGTGAAACGCTTGAATGAGAATTTAACATCTTTCTCCACGTGAAATAATTTATGTTACTTCCGCGATTGATAAGCAATATATTTTACCTTGTTGCTACAAAATGTCACAGAAAAGGTGAATTGTCTCTTTTCCTCAGTTTTCAATTCCAGCACTCCTCCTATAAGAACTATAGGCTTACGACAGGGAATACTGAAATTCTAAAGTATATTTATATGTTGCATACATAGGTATTATTGTCATAAGATATATTCTACCATTCCTCGCTCTAATTGCTATATTAGTAACTCTTCAGACTACTAAAGGTCTTAGTTATCTTAGTAGCATATCATGCTAGAATAGTTCGTTTATGTGATATGGTAAATGCATAAGGTGTTGGAAATACCTTTCCCTGAACAATTTATTTGACTTTTGTTATAGATACATAAGAAGGGGCGAAAAGTAAGGCATACACAGTAACTACATTAACTTTGTTGTAAGAACAAGGGAGCAAGCTCGAAATTTTTCACTGTAACTTTTCTATTCTTCACTTCACAGGCAGTTGAGTCTGTATGGGAGGTCAGTTCAGTTGTTAGCTTCTTTCACGCTCCTTCCCTCACAATCACCTTTAAATGAGTAGTCCAACTACAGACAGAGATGAGAGCACATTATTGTGGAAAACACAATAAAATCTGGAATAGTATTTCCATTTATATTTAGTAACTATGTAAGTTAAGGTCTACGCTCCACTGGACTTTGTGCCTTTATATTTTCTGCATCAGCACAATCATTTGCCTTCAACCCAAAGCACTCACAACACAGACAGTCAGAAATCTCTGTGTGTAAACAGAAAAGAAAAACATGCATCCTAGCTGTAACTGGTTGTTGGATGGAAGACTTGCTTTAGTCAGTACACAGAACGGCATTTTCACGTAGCTTTATTCAACTTACGGGTAGGTAGACGTTGAGGTTTGCCGATTGGTATGGCATTGCCCAAACTATTTGTTCAAGGGAAGGCATGTGCCCCTTTTGATTAACCTTACATTTCCCAACTGGCATGCATAGCATTTATACCTTATATAATCACGCTCTCCGCTCTACAAATGATAAATCTATTCCAGCATATAATCATAATATGTGAGATCTCGCTAATGTTAAGCTACATACTTTCACAATAGACAAAACTCTCTACGTGTAAAACTATAACCAAAAAGTTGTAGTAATATCTATATTGGTTACATTATTTATAAGTATTATAAATGCATTAGTTATAATACATGGCTTTAAACACATATTTTATATTTTCATTTTCAATTCATTTATTTATTCATTTAGGTGGACTGAGTGTTGGTTTATTTGGTTTCTATATGGTTTTGCTATGGTGGTAGTTTTTGGTTTCTATATGGTTTTGCTATGGTGGTAGTTTAAACGGGTAAAAAGGTTGACGTCCCCCCGTGAAGTTTTTGAAAGGAAAATCTAGTCCTGGTGAGATGAGGGAAGTGGCAAGCGGTGGTCTCAATTTTCTATTAACTAGTTAGAGAGGTGTTGCTCCTACCTATTTACATTTAGAACCTATTAGCTTCCCTATCTATCAATGTTGCTTTATGTGTGTTGCTCCTCTATTGGTAGTTTACGTATGTGCATCTTGCCAATTGTCATAGCTGTGAATTACGTTTAATTGAGCTAATTGAAATTATACATTTATTAGATAGCTAATGGCTTTCTCATGTTTGCTGCTCTTTTTATGCCTTCCTTATTCTCTACGCTCTTGCTCTTTTTATCTTTTTATTCTCAAATGCATGCATAAAGCATAATCTAGAAAATAAGAATTTTTAAGAAAGAATGTACTAGGTAGGTACTTATAATAATAGTGTGTGTAGCTACTTTAATATAAATTCCGTAATCTACTTAGGTATTTATTTAAAGAATAAAAATTCTTGCATATTGCAGGGCTGTTATTATAATGTACGTGGTTCACGAGTTGAGTTCAGTAGTTTAACAGGGTTAGAATAAATTGTAGTATAATTTATTGTGAGGTAATGTTTGGTGTAGGAAAGGCTGAATGGGATGAGGATGGAAATTAAAATATCAATTGATAAATGGCACAATGGGAGATAAACGGATTTGCCTATCCTTTGGCATGTACAGAATCCAGAACAAACTTTTATTTAATGTTAGTTAGACTGTGAATGTGTGAATGTGTACTGAATAAGGCATGGCCAGATATAAAACACAGTGTGACAGTCGTAAAGAGTAGCAATGTTGGTGTGGGATAGACAATATTATAAATATGAGAAGATGCGTATCATCCAGATAAAAGGTTAACAGTCCAGGTCAAATGCAAAGAGATAGGCATTAGTAGTCTACCTTTACTCTTGTGTTTATGTAGTTAGGTTGTGTGTGACAATAGGCAGAATAAAATAGGAAGACACTTTTCATAGAATTTTCTAGATCGCTCAATGGTGGTGGTCTCCTCTGCCTTCATTTTGACTTTCCTCTCATCTCTTACGTTGAAAAAGACTGACGAGAGTATGGTTTGTTGGCCATCCATGGGATCATCCTATTATTTATGACCCTGTCCTGTCTCCATTGAGAAAAGTCCACGTGAACGGGAAAGTATACTTTATTTTACTATCTCCACTCTCTGACTCTCCTTAAACATGTGCCATAGGTATAGAATGAGTATTCTGTAGCGTTTTTTGTCGAGTCTAAGCATTGCATGATGTGTACAGAGTAAGCATACCTTATCCATTTACATCCTACATATTTTTGTTAACTATTATACCTAGTTTCACTTATACAGTCATTGTCAATCTCTCGTTGCACTATATAGAAAAACCCGCGAGCAGGAGCAGCAGATACTTTTGTAGCATCTTTTTGCATGTCTGTGACACTAACAGATTTAGACACAAAAGAAAATGCTTAAGTCCACAGAGATGAGTCTGACGAGTCATAATATAGAATTTAAGTCTGTAAATACAACACTATTGTATCATTTTGTAAATACTATTAGGAATTCCTATGTGTGCATTAGTGTATAGGTGTGTCTCCTCCAGATACACATCTGTACTGCTACATTGGAAAATAGCAAAAATTATCGCGTAATTATTCCTGACTCATGCTCACATTCATTTGCTCACTTTAGAATGATGCATAGTGCTAAGTTCTTTTCAATTACTTCGGATTTAAAAGAAAAATGACGGGATTTTAGTGTGTTTGACTTGAGTTTTGACGGTTATGACTACGACCTAATAATATATGAACGCCTTGTTCTGTGGCATTTAAAATAATATAAAGAGCCATGGACCTCACGTCTAGCATTTTGGGTGCTTGGCTATATAAGATATAAGGGTATCTTCTTAATATTACATCAACAGATATTAGCTTAGAGAAATGATTGTTATGCAATGGTGGTTTGCAATGAGGAGGAATAGAGCGGGATGTGGTGTACAAGGATGGATGGTGGAATGTGCGATGATACGGATTTAAAGTGTCCCGATCCCCTGTTAACATGAGCATTGAGAAAGGAACGACCCCGCTCACAGATCACAATACATTATCATTAACCATCCTATTCTTTGGCTGATGCCATCCCACATTCTATTCTTCTCGCCATTCACAAGACAGACTAGTCACTCACTCACTCATTCAAGTGCTTCATACACATCCCTTGACTTATTGCAAACACAGTTAGTTACTAACTCCATACTCAATCTGCAGACGGAATACCTAATCGACTCCTTGAAATACTTTTGATTCAAACACTCTTTACACTCTATCATCCCTTCACATCTTTTCTACTGAATATTACAGAGGATCTTGGATATAATCAATTAGGGCATACACATCTATAAAAAAATAAAAACAAAAATCAACACCTTTAAACTAAAAGCACTTATAAATACTAAATTAATGTCTTTCATTTGAGTAATAGGTTTTTTTATTGTAATACTACAGTCGTAAGAAGTCTAGATAACAATAAGTGTCATTTCCATATTATTAGCCGAGAAAAAGTAGTGAGAAAATCCTGCATGACCAAAGTGTGGGTGGAAATGGAATACTTTCATTTACTTTCATTTTTAAAATAAGAAATGGGAAGGATTATCAAGGAGATTTTTACAATCTGAAGACGAAGCATTCTGATACGTCAACATTGGCAGTCAGTTTAATCTACATAGTCTCAATATTGATTTAATAGCAACAGTAAGACTTATTTTGACAGACACCCAAATGTAAAGGGGCAAATGGAAATGTTGCAAGAGTATCTGGATACTAATAAATACTGCACTTTGAGTCTTAACAAATGAATCTAAGATTGCGTTGTTACATTCCTGAGCACTCCCTTGTTTAAGTTATCTTCAAGTTTACCAAGTCTGCGCTGTAGCTTAAAGTTATTTCAAAGAGATCTGTAATAAAGTCTCTATGTGCTTTCCGTTTGTTAAAGTGGAGAGGGAGTGTCGAATTGCTATTTTTATAAGACTAAATAAACGCAGTGTACATAAAGTACTGTTATAATGTTGTGTGTGCGTATTATCTTAATTATTTCCAATTGCTTCATCTCGTATCATTAACTACTTATATAATTTCACTAATCTGATATGTAAAAATAAAGAGCACGTATAGCCAAACTTTGCAAACTGCAGTCATTAGAAATGTTTGACTATCTATTAAATAGTCATAAAAGCAGTTAGATAAGGTAAAAGCAAAACTGACAGGAAGAACACAGGTACACATCAACAGTTACAGTTATCTATTCAAATAGTGAGTAATTCCCTTTCCATTGTTAGAAGAACTGGCGACTATTTATTTTATGATTGCTGTTACTGTATTCATTGATGGACACATAAATATAGGCAAATAGGTACTTATTAAGGGATATAAATGTCTGGGAAAAGTATAATTTATTTAATGCTGTGTGTGTGCAATGTGGATACAATGTATTTGTGTACGTGTGCGTTTATCACATTTGTAAATATTGATTTATCTGGAAGGACTAATTCTTTTGTTAGCTAATTAGTGTTATTTGACACTAAGAACTTTGTAATGCAAGTAATTAAAGTTTTTTTTTGTAAAAGATGGAGAAATTGTTGGTTTGGAATAGCATTGATTATTAACAATTAGCATTCCTGCATGAAAGGCTGCATCCTTTCGCTTGACTTGACATGTTCTCATAACGAGTTCCCTCAAGAATGTTATAGTTTCCGTCGACTGAGCATAATGGATGTATATGAAGTCATAAAATAAAACTGAGCTATGATGGAGACGATAGGAGATAAGGCTACTATAATGTGCAGACTAAAGAGTGGCTCTCTTCGTACGATCAGAGTAATTAGTCGCAGTTACCAAGCTAATCGCTCGTATTCACTCCATATAAGTAGGGAGATAATCTGGCTAATAAGTAGGTGCACATACGTCATTATAGCATGAAAACATTCTTCTAAGGTTCATTGTGGAGTGGCGAGACTTGATTTGATTTCCGACAGGCTTGGCCACCAAGGTAAACAACTCAAATAAATATGGGTGTTACAATTACAATGCATTTATTTTCACATTATGTGGGATGCTTCCAATAAAAATCCGTAAAGCACTGCAATGCAATAATATATCTTAGCTATAATATCATCCCTATATTATATGCACTACTACTTACTTATTTACTACATCCGCTCTAATACGCTTAGCAATGACTCTGCAACTGCAACAATGGCCAGACTTCTCAACTGTTATATTTAAAGACTTTGAATGTTCTGCACTTTTCCCATTAAAATTAGCTGACATGGCTATAAAAAGTTGTTACATTAAGATAACAGCGGAACCATCGTCAACTATTTGTAAATTATTATCTACACGCTATAGCCAGCTTTACCACGGAGGAATCTATGTACAACACTTTATGAATACCTTTGATCCTTTCCCTGCATTCGTCAGCACAAATATCTAACATGCTTCACTAATTGTACAACAATTACCTTCGTAAATAAAACTCTTTCCATTTACCACTTAACCACACAGTCGACTCAAAGCAAACCTATCAAAACTCAGACAAAATCCACAGTCAGCAATTTATGCACTTTTTACATTCATCATTTTATTGTGCTCTGAATTCAACGATTTCTACTAGGTACACAACTTTTACTACCAATATTTAATCAACAATTATTGGCCAACTTTCTTCCTTCTAATATGATTCTATTAATGCATATGACTTCTACATCTTTTATCAACAACTTTACACAGAATTAGTGCTTTAATTCAATCTCTTCTAAAGACGCAAGTAATAGTACAGCAGATTAATTGAATCCCTTCATAAAGGAAATGTTATTAGGCCGAAACTGAATGTTGACTTTTCCCATAGTGTAAAAATATGTCGTATTACACAGCCTATTGATTTTTATTTATTGCATAATTTTTTTGTATACAGATGGGTTGGTTAGCATCTAATATCATTCAAACATTTTTGCGAGAAGTGATGCCCATCATGCGATATTTTCACTTTGAAGGGTTTCCTTTTGAATATTTTTGAGTTTTTTGAATTTTGAAAAGTTGTACAAAATTTTTTGAAAATATACACGAGAGTTTCTCCGCGATCATAATACATAGCTTCATGGAATGTAGCTAAATTGAATCCTTGTTCGTTCAGTTTCAAAATATTTAAAGTTCTAATGCTTTTTTCTAATGCTACCTGTGTTTGAATGCTATCCTACAATTTGCTAAGGAAAATTACCGGGTGGGTTAATGTGGGATAACTTGAGAGATATTTCATCTTCACTTTCTCAACAACAATAACAATAAAAATGACTGGATTCAATCCATTCGATCATCTTCACATGATGAAGTAATTGATGAATCACGATCTAAGTTTCTTGTAATGCTCATGAAAACAAAACTAATTGAGTTCAATAGATTTTTGGTGGTTAGAGTGTCCGGATTGGAATTGTGAGATACAATAGAATTGTAATATCGGTGCATGCCTAGTTTACTATAGAAAGAGTTACACGGCTGAATAGATGAGAGATTGTTCACCAAGACTTCATCTCTGCCAAATTAATAATGAATTTGACTGTGGATATTTAGATAAGTATTGTCATAATAGATACGTAAGTCATTGTCAGAGTGTGACAAGGATTCCACACCATCATTAGCATTGAGTGGAGGGATTACACACTTTAATAGATAAGTACAAGTGACGAACTGAAATCCTACATGACACGATAGATTAACCAAACGTGCCTTCGTAAATTACCAATTCATCAACGAGAAACATTCTATAGAATACTTATACTATAGTACCTATAGAGTTTATACTACACTGTAAGCTCTTTCTGTTATCCTTTTAGTAAAGTACACAGAGAGGAGTATCTCAATGCTACATGTTTACAAACTGCACTTGATAAGTTTCTTTGAGAAGTGAGTCTTTCTTCTCATAAAAAGATTTTGATTAATCGTTGTGCCAAGTCACACGAAACTTGGGTTAGAGCTACAAAACCAAATCTTTAATCAAATATACCTTATATGCCTATATATACTATACCCCACAATATATTAGGGATAGCATTGAAAGGACTTTCTTGAATTTCATTTCATCTCGTGCTCCCAAGTTACATCACCTATTTGAACGATCTTTATGGCCACAGTGCATTGATTACAAACTATACTGTGTATAGTAGGGGAGACTTTCTGACTACAGAAACAAGTACCTACCCTACAATGTTGTAGAGTGAAGATGGATTTCTGTGAACAGTCACTCGTCTTAGCTTAACAGTGTCGTCGTCGTCGTCGTCATGTCAAACTCTACTCTCTTTAATATTATACAAAAGATTCCTTGTATGTCACAAAACGAATGATATAAAATATATTTCGTATTTGAATATATACGAGTGCGTTTTAAATATTTTGTACAGTAAAAACTAATTTGATTTAACACATTAGTTGTAGATATAGTAAATTCCATTCCCGAACTGTAATGTAAGATTTAGCATTATGCAATTTTCGGTAGAGTTCTGTCGTTGTGTGTAGTGATGTAGTGATGTGATGTTAGATACGGCTATGACAATTCTTGAATCATAGGCACTCAACAACAACTCAGCACCTGCAAGAGTACCTCACTCTGTTTGTATATTTATATATAAGAGTTGTTGATATATATAGATATAGGTGCATGTGCATTAAAGAATAATGTAATGGGATTGTTGGTATGTGTACACAATGGGAAAATGAAGTGGAGAACGCTACGTGTCCCAGTGCCATCCCAGAATGTCCTGCTACGGCTATTGCAAGAGAATGAGGCTGTTGTGGTTTGGTGTGGCCCTGTGGACCCCGGAACAATTGCGCTAATTAGGATCTGAAATGTGAAAAGAGCAAGTCAAGCCATTCAAGTCACTCCGCTTATTTAATGCTGAGAGTTAGTCAGTTCAACTTTTATTAAACTTTCAGCCCTCCACTCGATCATAGTCAACAAGAGAGTAAAGGGCCTTTTCTTCTTTGAATTACCATTGCATTACCTCCCTTCTTCCACACATAATAATAATATTGCTAAACTAACTGTCCAAAGCCAACTCCTCTAAACACAAATGGGTCCTTGAGTTTTAATGTCGCAACTCAGTGAAGGAGCTTTTTTCTTCATGCACACTAACGCAGTAGGTGCTTTGATTTATGCATAAATCGTTTCAACAGTTCTCTATGTTTATCTATAAGTATGTGAAGAGTAGAGCTATAGGTGCTTTTGATATTTGTAAATAATTAGCACTAGTTATTCGGAACTAATAACAATTACAAGAGAGAAAAGCTTCAGCAAGTTGATTATACCTGCATAATAAATGATTCTAGAAGTAAATTAAAAACTTTTATATGAGAGTGTGTATTGGGAGGAGAAGGAGCTATATTATAGAAGGTTGAGAAAAACTAGTTCATTCATTCATGCATTAGATTGTCGTAAAATAAAATGATCAAGAAATCCAAATCACACTATAAATCCTAAGCATCGATCAGAAGAACAGGAATTTGCAAAATAAAAAAAGGGAGAAATGATTTACATAGAAATTGTAATGCTAATGAATTTATTTGCATTTAGGCAGACAGTAAGTCATTTTACGAGATAATTGGAAACATTATCAATCGTCAGATTTTTCAATAATATGGCCGACAAAGGGATACGTTGTTGGATGCGTTGCATATTTAATGCGCTTGTGTTACGATTGTCGTAATTGCATTTACTCTCTTTTTACCTACAACAATCTCCTATAGTTGAAAATCCTATCCTATCTATACATACATGCGTGTCTATATTCTTTGGTTGTTGTAAATGATGAAAAAAGTTGACTACGGCATATGGTCGATTTTAAAGCAATTTATCTAGGCCGACAACACAATGCGAGCATAAACTAGAAAACGAGTCGGTCACCTTATTTTACTATTTGAAGCATGAGCCATTGAATTCAGTGTACAATGAAGGGTAGGTAGATGGTAGTTAATAATATTTTATTATAAGGCCTACACTGCACTCTTATATGGAGTAAATGACACTTATTATAGGAAAGGTACTTATGCCTGTCGTGCCTTTGCTAACGAGAGAGGGGTCCAACAGCCAGCCGCAAGGATATAGCTACTCGTATAATAATGGCTGATGGCTAATTCATCTTACATAACCTCCGTTGGCCCTCTCCTCCAACACTTGAAAATCATAAAGGGATTTGAATGTGGCTAAACTGAAGATAAGTGCCTTACTACTCTTCATTTGCATTCAACACAAATCCAGGCACTTATATGTATCTGCAGCCCAGTTCTCCATTAGATTCTGATTAGAATTGACGAGAGAATTTATAAACGGGATTTATAACCCTTTCCCTTATAGCAATCCATCTTTACTGTAATTACAACCACTTGCTCCTCTTTCTCTCTCTCTCTCTCTCTGAGCGCCCTAACTATTAATAATCTTTCGGATTTTTACAATGTTATTACAGCAAGGCACTTTATAGACAGATAAACAGCTTAGGCATAATAATAAGCCATTCACTGACACAATTAGAATAACTACCTACTCGCTCTTAAAATTGAAACAAGTTCAAAGTTATCTCTTATATGACAATTTACAAGTTTAGAGAGAAGAATAGAATATTTAGCAGTTTGAAAAGGTTGAGCTGTCGAATGTCGTGAACAATTCTTACGTTCCACCACGCACTCGCCTTTTCTTTCTCATTTATTAGAATCTCTTCAGCTCAACACTGAACTCCCAACAATTGTACAATATTAAATACAGTCCCGGAGAGACTATACATCTTTCTGTATGTCCAAATAGCAAAAGACTCATTTCTAAGCTGCCTCCATGTAAATGGAGATGAGGTACCTTAATCTCTGAGCTGTGCATGAAATGCTGAATTTGTAGCTCATTTGCTTCCCCTTGTTGTTCCATTTCAGAGTCGAACCGATCAATTCAATTGCTTATTTACTGCAACAAAAACCGTGTCATTGCAGTTGCCAGTCATCCATGTCAAGTTCACTCACTTGTTACAGAGAGCCATTCTTACCCAGCCATCTCATTCACATCATCAGCTCACACTTGATCTCATTTGATTGGATTCTTAATGCCCCTGCTCGTCTGGGCGACTAACACACACCATGCACATTGCAATCTAAATCCGACTTAGTATAGAATATTATTAGAGCTTCAGTTTCCTATTACACAATTTCTAACTACACGTAATAAGGCTACTCAATCTACTTGTACTAAATTCCATTTTAGATTTAGGGAAAAATACTTGCTCATTTGAAAACATTGGTTGGATACAATGTTTCAATTCGCTAAAAATCCCTGCACTTGAGCAACAAAAAACATTAACGGATTTAAAAGAAAACCAGAGTTTTTAAAAATTCCATTCTGAAGTGGATTCTAATGATTTGCAACAAGCAAAGTTTAAGTTTTTTAAATATTTCATCACCTCATCAAAACGTATAGAAAAGTTAAACTACAATTTGATTTGATATCTATTAAACATTATTATTATTATTGTACCATGGCCATAATAATTAAATAGCTAGAGTATATCGAGTTCAAATTATTAACTTGTACTAACCACGGCGTAGAAATAAAATTATGGATTATTATTGTACACATCCCAAGTATTTTGCCAAGAGGAATCTGTATATTATATTTATTAAATATTAGAAAATAATTTGTTAAGCAAAGATTGTTGGTGGTCGCTATTAATGCAATCAATAATACCTAACTTAATATATTACAAATATAATGGTCAATAACCATGTAAATGGTAAGTAGGCTACATAAAGTTTGTTTCTTGGATCGAGATGAGTACAAAGGATGATTTCAAGCAGAATAAAAGAGTAGGAAGGCCGCTGCGTCTAAACGAGAGTCAATAATCCGCCTATGGAATTACATACAGGTGGATATATGGATTTAACCAAAGTCAAATTAAAGCCATAGAGAGCAAAGGAGCCCACAAACATTTTACAAAATGGACTCATGGGTGATTTCCCTCATTCTCCTCCATTCGACTTTCGACTTGCATTCATGGATTCTGTAAATGTGAGTTGTGTTTGTGTGTGGTTGTGCTGAGGAGCTTAATAAAATGTAGCCAGGTAGGGATTATTGATAGTATAAACTTGTTCTCTGATTGTATGCATTGAAAACAGATTTGTGGGATTGACTCTTTTAGTCTGCTACCATAAGGCGCATTATTAGCATAAGCCAAGAAGCAATGCAACTCAACGGAGTTCACTCAATGAGAAATCTCGTTGAATCCATTCAGAGAGTATTATTGTTGCAATAAGGGCAAGACAGGAGTCATAGGAGCAGCGCAATGCAATGGCATGGGTGGTTCCTTTTCGTGTTAACTTCTACTTTAAAGGTTGCGTTTGGTGGTAAGTGACTAGAAGTTGCCGCGAATGATTTTTGGTGCTACGACTGGGTGTTAGAATCTGTCATGTCGTTGTTTGTCCTTTGTCACCTTAAATCTCTCTCTCTCTATACATCAGCAGTCAACAAACCATTTCAATTATTACCCAAAGAAAGTTTCCTCCTGAGATTCTTGAAACATTGGAAAGATTCAGTGAAATATCAACGCACATCTGCGTGGTTTGAATGACAAAAATACAATTTAAACTTTTAGTAGTAGAGTGTTACATATAATGGAAAGATATTTGCTTTTCATATACTCGTTGTATTATCACATAAGAAATTGCATTTGTAACAGAACGTGCTGCTGGATTATAGTTTTATTTGTTATAATCCCTGGGCAGTGTGGGTGGACTTTAACAATGAAATCAACAGAGTGTACATAAGGCACTACCTGAAGTCAATAGCGAAAGACTGTCAAAAAGAGGTTGACACAATAACTCCCAGTCGCCAGGCATTGTCCCGTATCACTTAACAAGTCGACTTGTCTCTTATCCTCCCAGTCTCCTTGTCTTCCTTCCTTGAATACACCAAGTAGAGCTGATCCACACAGGACATGAGACAAAACTCTATGAAACCAGAAAAGTATATAATAATACTACGAGTCTAAGAGTGTATGGGATGGAAAGAGACGCAGTTCGTAATAATAACATGTAACTAGCAGCTTTTAACATGAGAATTTGCTTATAATTCTCTAACAGACCATTCCTCACAACAGTTTTACTTTTATGAGTCTCTGTCGTTATTAGCTTATATGCAGCACCCAAATGAACCACCAAGGGCTGCGACTACATTTCATTCACTTCAATCTAATACCCACGAATAATGTAACGGAATAAGTAATGGAATTCAATCATTGATTCCATGCATGTCCACCATTTAGAAACCCACGAAGAAAATTAAATCCCCAATAATAATTTTCGTTAGCGTATTATTATGCAGATAAAATGGCCACCTATTTGACACAAAAATGTAAAGTTTTAATTTTTTCGAGAGAATACTAATAGATGTTGCTATATATTGTTAGCAGCAGTACAAGTTGAATTGCATTAGTCCCGAGTTGATCTTTACATAAAAGGTGATGATGAGTTAGTTGCACTAAGCAGGATGCTAAAATGCTAAATGTCAAGAGGTTCAAACGGTCTGTGACGTGAGACGAAGAAGAAACATGTAATAGTATTTGTTGGGTAGGAATACGATACGAGAACAAGCAAGTCATACTTGTTTGTACTAAACCCATTTTTTTTTGTCGTACGTAGAATATTTGTGCATTTGTTAAGTCTGCGTTGAAAATAAGGTTTTCATGTAAAAGTGGTCAATAGTAATGGATAGGATTTAAAAGGCATGGATTGTGATGATGAGGAGGCGAGTAGGAGAGAGAGAGAGAGATCGACGAGTGCAGATGGACGGAGTGCGAGACGGAGAGCCAGCCGTGTGTGTGCGTGGTGATCAGACGGAGAGATGCCATCCCATGGCCAACAAAAGGTGTCTAATGTTATTTGGCACTCTATTGATGTGAGTCAAAGGGCAAGGACGTCAGGCTAACTGGCCGTGGAGAAACCGGCACAAATTTGGCTACAAGTAGCATCCCAAACTCCACAGGGTGACTCGTAAATTCTGGTCACCAAAAGGAGACAAGTGACGACATTAACTTCCCACATGGGTTAGTGGAAAGGCTCACATGCCCATACAAACCATTCCCGTCCCATTGTTACCTTTATTGCCCACATCATGAATTATTATTATTGTCATCAAGAGTCTGGATGAAAAACTCAAGAATTTTTCACTCATAAATATATTCACCAGTTTCTTTACATCCCAGCCATGCAGCTACTCTCCCTACTCACTGATCCTTGTCTCCTTTTGCCTCCTGCCTCCTTCACTCGAAATTTTCTCCACTCTTCTTCTTCTTCATTTTTCTCCTAACAAGCTTACTCTCTGGGAATAAGCTCTTTTTACATTGTTGGCAAGTTGAGAGCTACATTCTGTACATTACAAGATCAACATACATTTCTCTAATGATAATAATATTACGAGCTACACTTGCACAACTTGCAATACACAACTGATTATCATACAGACACATTGAAGAAAAGCACAAAGTATCTACTGCGTTTTATATACTCTCTACTTAAACTGGGCAAGTGCAATGCAGGGAAGTTTACAAAACAGGTATCCTAATGGCTCTTCTCATTTACTTCAACACTAAAGTCTCACCTTAAACCTTTAAAACATCAACTACCAACTCACAATATGCATTATGCCACCCGAAGATGTGTGGAAAACAAGTTGAGAGCTTTTTCTATAGTATCCTGCACTCCTGTAGACCTACGGCTTTTTATTCTACTCTAAATTACACAACAGCACGTACCTATGCATCCACCTTCCTTCCTCCATAGACAAAAACTATTAAGTACTTGTAAATATAATGGCTATAAAACTTTCTTTAACTCAAATGTTATTTTTAGTTAAAGAATTTGCAATGTTTCATCAATGAAATTGCTTCACATGCACATAAATGTATTGGCAACATACACCACTCGCATATAATGGTGACAAGTTAGAAGGAAAAATAATGGTGCAGACAAAGAACATCAAAAGGGAGTCGTAAAGATCCGAGCAGATCAAATTGAGGATGCACGTGCCAAACTAGCAATAAAGAATTGCCTGACTTAATGTTATTGTTACTTCAATTTACAAAGATTAACTTTGATAGTGTGACTTTATGGGAAAAACTAATGAATATGCTCGCAGAGAGTGAAATTACAGTCTCCCTATTATCTTCTTCCTATAAACTAATTCGTGACTTCCCTAAACTGATGCCGCAGCACTGAATGTGTACTTTACATACAGTTATTCTAACATAATCAAAATTACAGCTACCTACTGGAAATATTACATCTAATTTAAATGGTTAGCAATTTAATTGCATTTGAAAATAAACAGCTTTCCGGTCTTTTTGTCTGTTAAATTATATTTAATAACAATTTTTTGTACACTTTTAAACATTTATTTCATTATAAAATATTTGAAAATTGATATAATACTGACTTGTTGGTGTCATTGATCCAATAATAGTAGTATTGCATGTACTACAATAGCACTTTAAGATTTATATCAAGGGGGGTAAATCGTCATAGGGATAAGGATTTTTTCTTACTAAGGTGGCGAAATTTCAGCCTTTTACATGGAAAGGATCCCGAGATCTACTGGGACAACAAACAAATTATTACTAGGCTGAGCGACAGGCATTAGCCTTCAACACGTTTATGCAATCAAAAATATTTCAGGCAAATAGTTTGTTTACGTCCCAGTAGATTTCGAAAGAAATCCCGGAATTTCGCCACCTTAGGAAGAAAAAATCCTTATCTCTATGACGATTTACCCCCCTTGATTTATATGTACTAATTTTTTGGATATTAGGGCTAAAATATCTACATTAACTATTACAAACTTGATATGACCATTTTATTAAATTCTGCTGTAAAATTGAACTATTTTTCTTATCTTTTTTCGAATGGAGAAATGAATAAGGTAGAAATGCATTCCGTTGTATTTCCAATTGCAAATTCCCTTGTGCAGATGTAAAACAATTAATTTTATACTCGTGCAGTGATAGTGAGCAATGAAATGATAAAATGGTATTAGTATGTTTATTGAGATAGGAGGAGGATGATGGGTTGCCATAATATATGAATATAGTTTCTTGTGTTTATATTTCAGATATTGTATGGTGAGGGAAGGAAGAAGTAATAAGGAGAGTGTGGTATAGTGAAAAGAAGAGGTTTGTTTGATAGCTAGGGTAATTTGTTATAAATAAATGGGAGTTTGGGTGTGACAAATTGGCGAATCAGAGGGAGAAATGAGCCAATCGGACTGGCGAATGTGGGACGTTAATCTTGAGACGGCGGAGCGGATGACAGGGACTTGCTCACTTCATTATTCTTTTGTATTCTTAATCACCCATTTAGCCCGGTCTCTCATTTCCCCGAAATGGCTCTCTCAGGACAGGACGCCACTGTCGAGGAGCTAGCCCACGAAAGGAATGCCACGACACTTTTTACGAACATCTCCCTCCTGCCTGTTAATGTAATTCTGGGGACTCAACCCTCTCCTCTCTCCGTCCGTCTGCAACTACGAACCACTAACTATCTAATGATATGCCTGTTCCTAAACTAAAATAAACTGTCGCTTAAAGCAACGGACAAAATCTACATCCTTCTCCGGCAACAGAGTCGTAGCCACTTTTTGGGCTTTCAACAACCCACGGAATTCCCAACCCCTGAGAGATGTCGGAGATTTGAAAGGGGGAGGGCACTTCTTTCCGGAGAGGGAAAATATTTACGCCTCTTGTTAATACGGTAGTAGTTAGATTTAGATAGGGCCCTAACAAGCCAACCATGGGAAATTACACGATGATTCTTTTCACACCGATACATCTCACAATCTCGCCTGCTCCTTTTTACTCTAAACTCACTAGGTACCCATAGACACTTTGCTATTATATTTTCTCGCTACGGTTCACCTCCCTTTTGCAAATGCGACTAGCTTTTTATAGCTACTACCATGTCACTCTATTCTTTATCAACCGATAAACTACAACCTATGACTACTATAATTATTACGCATATATTATAAAGGCTCTTACACTATAAATGTCCATATAAGAAACTTATAAGATCATTTTATATACCTAGCGTGAATTTCCTTAAGACTCTTAGCAACTTTTCTTCCCTTTCTCGCAAATGAACATCACGATATCATTTTCCCTGCTATTTCCTACAGTAATCACACTGTGTCTCTACTATCTGGAGAAAGTATTTCTAAGAAGGGGTTCCTATATTTAAGGAGTCCAGATGCTAGGGTAGCTTAATGGGATAATTATCATTAAGTCATCTAAATGCTAATTAATGCCCCTATTTGCACGATGAACAGTAACTCTGAGGAATGCAAATGGCTCATCGAGCTCACCTCCGTGTCACTAACTCCACTCCTTCCGAATTGCCTCGACTATTCTTCTTCCTTCCGCATTTCTACTTATTTTTCCTCACTTTCTTAAATGCATTCACTCCTTCTGGCATTAGAAAACTTTAAACAAAGGCACAGAATTGTCATGCATATCATGCAGTCATTCATACTCAACTTGCACAAAACAATTTCAACAAAGCATCTACCTGGAAAGATGTTAAATAACTTACCAAGTCTTCTATCATTTGGTGGTTATTATTATAAACAAATTTGACTATTTATCCGTACAACTTAGATATTGAATTGTTACACACAATTTACCAGCGGAAGATCTAACTTCTTTAAGTGCAATTAAATATTGTAGATAATTTTGTAGCAAAGTATTTCTTAGTCATACATTGAAATCATCAATTAATTTATTTCACTTTAAAAATTGTATCGAGCGAGAGTGAATATTGTAGATAGGCGGAAATGAAAGAAACTAGAATGATGGAGGATGAGGTATGTGTACATGAGGATGTAATGGATGGGGATATGTGCTGTGTAGAGATTTATTCTATTATTGCAGGCATTATTGTGATTGGAGGGGAGGATGCGGGCACTCAACTACAGCAAATCCAGGAGAAAGCCCGCACAGCAGCAGCTTGAATTCTAGTTGATCGGTACTTGTAGCATGTAGAAGACAGGCTGATCTGTTGGGAATACGGATTTGGTGCGTAGCAGTGACATCCTATATGAACTGTACATATGCTACGGTGTAGTCTGAATGCAACCATAGTAAAAAAATTGGACAGGGTGGATTTGAATGAGGATAACTGAGGGATTTCAACAATAAATCCAAGATTAGCTCACCACAGACACAGAAAAACAACAAAGCCAATCTGGATCTGACAAAACAACCGATACTTTATTCAGGGACACATTTTTCCTCCGGTTCATTATATCCTCATCCTTTATATCACATGAATATATAAAATAATACCCTAGCATATTACAATAAACTATATTTATCAACAGTATTGCATCACTATCCACACAAATACCATTAAATCTGTATTAGAATTTTGTCACATTTTTGTGTTTCTGATTTGTTTATCTCTGTATATTTAGGCTCCCTTATTGTAAACATTGAAATTATGAGAATTTTATTGGAAAGCTACGAATGTTACAGTTATCCTAGACTATGTAGGGTATAAAAATGTGTGTAGCTATTGCAGTGTAGTACATTTGGTCTGACATTCATCGAATTTATTGTGTAAGGTATTAGAGCACAGAATGCCAAGCATTAGATATAGTGTGGTAAAAGTAGGGAGAGATGTGGTGTGGCTGACGCCTCCATGGCACAAAAGACATTAGAGTTACAAGAGTAACAGTCCTCCTGAGCTACAACTTACAACAGAAAAAAGATGGAAATTCTATTGACTTGGGTGGGCACATGTGCTCTTCATTCATATCACATTGTCAATATCCTTTCATCCGAGCCCATCACCGAGCAGTAGCAACTAAATTGCACTCGGACATCCGCATTATTATATTATACATTCTGAAAATGTGACTGTCAGAGTGAAACAAGCTGTGTCCACTCCGTTTTCTCTTCTTATGGCTCTCCGACGTAGTTATTCACTTGATATCTCTCCTCTCACTCAACTTTTCCTTTTCATCCTGCAAAGGGAAATGGATTGGGAGAAAGGCTTTGACTCACTATTTCATTTTTTATGCAATCATTGTTAAATGCTAGAGAGGACGAGTAAGAGTTGGAGAATATGATGGGCACGGATATTATGTAAATTATGCAGAACAAACAGATAGGATGGAACGATAAGGTTTTCCTAGCTGGAAATGGACATGTTAGCATTAGGAAATATACGAGGCGTGTTCAGACAAAAACTCTACAGCTCAATCAATGTGTTATAGTTATGCAGCAACCGTGTGTCCATCCATTTATTTATAAAGCTATAATTTACAAAGCCACTTTATTTTAAGTAGCTCTACTAAACTCAGTCCCGTTTCCATTGCGTGTGTCTCTCTATTTTCATGTACACTTCAAGGACTCTATATGCTAAAGACTATTCTCTCAATTTGTGGCTAAAAGGAGGAGAAAATGTAAAATGCATGAATTCTCATGTGAACAGCCGCTCGGACATAACACATAACAAACATCCTACGTTTATTTTTGTATTGTCCATATTTATTGTGCCTTTAGCTCAGACATATAATTTATACAGACTCTAATGGAATGATTAAATTCTGCACCAGCTGCTATCAGCACTTGATGCAACGTAAATTCAAACGCCTCCTCTAATACTCCAGATAAAAGATCTTTCACATACACATTCATTAAATCCCAAATGGACACAGACATACGAAACTCACACACAGATATGCATTAGACTCCCATTAGGATTTATGTGACAAGTATCTGGCCAGATAAAAACTATTTCCACTAAACCTGAAAATTAATAGCGAGCACTGCTCTGAATCTAAATTCCTTACATACAAGTTACACAACAGATACGTAATAGTCAAAAGATGGGAGCATCTTTTTCTGATTTTACGACTATATTAGATAAAACAATGGAAAGTAATAATTGTAAATAATGCCCGGAGCCCCATCTCCAGTTATTTTCTCAAAGGACATATTTGCCACAATAAAAAACGAAGGGATAAAAGACACCCTATGTTTTCTGTAATATTATAGCTTCTTGAAATTAGTTTCTGAATTCTCTGACGTACTATTAGATTGTATTAGGAATTAGAAATAAGTATGCACGATCTACAGCTCCGTTTTTTTAATGTATTAGGCTCTCTCTAATGAAATGTACAAGGGCATTAAGGAGACTTTGAACAATTTAGAAAAGGGAATGATGTTCTTTGTCTGAAATTCATTTAGCTATAGCTAAGCTGCTATAAAATACAGAGAAATTGCCATCCGAAAAAAGGGATAGGAATTTTTGTCACAGGGAATTACGATGCTCTAAATCTCAATTCCAGACTTTCTCCACTCAGATCATGTTTTCCCTTGGAAAAATATTTTAATAACTAAAAGCTGTGCCAAATGAATTTTCTTATTAGATCAGCCTATGAAATTTTATGGGGAAGGAAGGAATAGCGTGGGATAAAAATCTTCTACAGATACTACAGATCCGATCTGAGTAAATAGTGAGGACGAGGTCGAAAGCAAAGCGTTTTTGTCACATGGATTTGCATAAAATTAAGCAAAAAGATAGACAGCTAGGGAAATAGGAAGTTAAACAAGACAGGATGAGCATATTACTTCTCTTGTAATATAAATTGAATGGAGAGAGAGAGTCGGCGTCACACTACACGTCATGTACATATTAGTGTGCTAGCTACAGAAGATTAGATTTGTGAGGATTAAATATTCAGGGCACTGAGGACTGAACACGTAACTTTTGAATATTTAGCTCCTGTAGTAGCTAACATGCGGGAGAGAAAAGAATGATAGTCGAGAGAATTAAATGCATGAGTGGCCTAAAAGACTATAAACTGCTGGAGTTTGCTTTTCACATCGACTAATTCGGGTATTAGCTTCTGTCTAGTAGTATTTACGCATTATGCCTAGGAGGATGACAGTGAATTGGAGACTCCTGCATATTAATGGGCACTAGGATTAAATTTTTTAATATCCGAGACTCGTAAAAGAATATAAAAATGATAATTTATATCTTATTTGGCTTTGCTGTTTAAGCAAACTCAATTTTACCTTGACTGTTGTTTAAAGACTCAAGATTAGTTATTGGTAGAAAAATGTCTCAATATATTTCCTTAAAAAACTGGCATTTGCATAGAATGCTTCTTAGTAGCTAAGGTGGTAGAAGGTAGAAGGTACAACCGTAGGTTAACTATAGATAATCCCAGAGGATTTTATGAGCTAATCACAGTGTAGTAGGAGGCTAGTGAAAAAAGATGCGGATGCTTATAGATTTGAAAAGCCCTTATCTTTCCAGAATAAAAGAACGATAAAAAAGTTGATTGCTTCAGGTTAGATAGAAGGCGAGCATTAGATTAAGTCTGTTACACCATTTCTAAATATAGTAGGAGCTGTTCTTTATTCACTGGCAAGATCCGACGGGGAAGTTACTAACTATTTGCCATACACTTGCAATGCAATGCTATTAAATGCACATGGACTGAAGAAATAGTAATGGTTATGGTTATGGTAGTCCGTGAGAGACACAAACACTCAGATGAAACCTAATAGTAATAGAAAAGAAAGAGATAAAAAGGCCCACCACTCCATGCACACAAGGACTAACGAGAAAAAAGAGGGGGACCTTAACACGATCCCCGTATAACAAATGTTAGCATATTTACAGACTACATCATATTAGACGTACTTATGATCCAGCATTCCTCACATAACGCTACACACAACAGCTACCCGTTTCCAATCCACACATCCTCTTCAGACTCTTCACCGTCCAGCCCCAATCCTTAAATCTTCAAAAAGAGAAATCCAAAAGGCGGAAGCTCAGCAAAACGAGACATCTTATCTAATGTACCCTATTCCTCTCTCTCTGTCTCTCTAATAGAAAAACAACAGTAGACACAGATATTATGTTACATAATATGTACACCCAGGACGATTACGCATTTTCCTTTCCTGCATGGCACTCAATGAACTATATAGAGGGGAACGGGTAATATACTATCAACTATAAACTCCAAACACAACATACATGTTATATTACTCAGTTTTTTATTGCAAATTTGTTGCAACTGATACGGAGCCACTGGTGGAACTTATTTCTCCCATTTTTCATACTAACAGCCATCCCCTTCTGCTCCTTACAAACATAATTGACATCATCCCAACATCACTTGTCTAACTCCCTACCCCGAATAATCTAGTTCCTGAGGCAGGCTTTGTGCCATCCTCATTACTTATTACTATCACTATTCTATTTACCAAATCTTTGTAGACTTGCTTCTCTATTAACCTACACCATTACAAATGCTAGTGCTAATAATAAGCATTACAATTACACAGTAAATCACATTCAAATCATTTTTTCTAATTTTTATGGAAAAAATCACAGTTTTTTTTTGCTATATACAATTTTTATTGCTTTATACAATAGTTATTGCTATGAACAAGATGGTAATTCTAGTAAAATGCAAACTATTTTAGCTCTTACAAGAATTAGCCCAAGATAGTCACAAAATAATGCCATTTTATTTCATTCGTTACAGCAGATATTATTATTTCAACGAACTATTCAGATATTTCATGTTGAAACCCCATAGCAAGCAGTTTATGTTGCAAAGAGAGGAAAAGGGAATCCGGAATAGTTTCCATGTTTCGGGTGCCATCTTTTGCAATCCTGGTCAATTCCTGTTGCTCTTCCCGTCCCGACTAAAACCTTATCCTAAAATCTGATGACCAAGACTTACAGTTCAAGTAATCTGTAATTATCAGTTAACAAAGTATGGAAAATTATGTAAGATTCGATGTAAATCATAATTCAATCTCAGATTAATTGCTATATTGAATGGAAGTCAATAGTAGTATTCTTATTGTAAATAATAATTATGTCTATTTAATAGAAATATGTAGGTGAAATAGTGTTTGTATACTGTGGAATACAAAACAATAACTTAAGTAGGTGTGGGTGGATCACGCATTTATCAAAGGAAAGAATTTTGCATGCAATTGCTAAAATCATGTATTTTCCTGCAAAAAACTTATAATTGTGTGAAAATGGAATATTTATTTATCATTTTCCAGCAGATAGTCAAATTGTTTGATCTGATACTACATGAAACATGAGGTTTAAGTGACCTTTGGATGTTGAAATAATAGCTATAGTTTTCTATTAAGTACCCTTCTCGTCCTCACCGTGCGTAGCTTAGAAAATGAAAGAATAATTGGGACGCTATGATGAACATTAAGAAGTAAAAGTTCTTTGAAAAGGTATGGGGAAGATTGTTTGTATTCAGGTAGTTAGAATGACAATTAGTCTGTGGACGCATTTGTCGTTTATCTCGTTAAAATGGTGATTGGCTGGAGGGCAGAGTTATTTTTTGTGGTGGACGAGGGAAATGATAGAATGGAGACATGTACATGTAGAGAGATAGTGAAGTATTGCTGGGTAAATGGATGGAAAGAAGCCGCAGGTACGGCGAGCCAAGATGTCTAGCTCAGCTAGACAGTTTGGCCTGCATGACAGGTTCAAGATTAGAATCACGTCGTAACAGTAACAAGGAACCACATAGTCAGCATCACTTTGCCTGTTTTACATCCCATCACTATCACTACTTGATTTCACAGCAGCGTAGCGAACACATAAGAATTTAACAAACTAAACCACATTCATTTATTTATCTACCTACACAAGAAAAGGAGGATGCACACATTTGGATCCCTCTCTTATATCCAAAAGATACTCGAAAATGATATGCACTCCTCTTCTATTAGCTACTCTCTACTCCTACTTATCATTTTACACAAAGCTATGTCGTCGTTGATATAAGGTGACAAAAAATCCATTGTAAAAAGTTGAAGGGAGGTTCCTCCAACTCACATCTGTACATATAAATTCAGCAAAGGGACTACAGAGAGAGAGAGAGAAGCAGATAAGCAATTCTTTTGAAATTCAATCAAGTTTTCTCGTTTTACTCGGAATTTCCTCACAATCGTCAGCGAGGCAAAGGGTTAACAATTCTTTTCCAGCTTCCGTTTAATTTCCTTGAGGTGAAGTTTGTAGTTGAAAGAAATGGCTTTGCACTAAGCTAGACATTGTGACGCATCGGGCATTCGGATAACAAATATAAACAAAACTCTGCAAACAGAGGAAGGAAAAGGGCATTTATTCACAGGGCTTGCTGATGGGCTTTGGAAGAGCTATCCTTCTAATATCCCTTTTCACCCAACTAGTTCAGGCATGCATCATAGTCATTCCGAGAGGATATCATCTGCCTAAGCCGACTAAGTCACTCCTTTAACCAAAGCAAAGCAATTGGAGAAAAGGTATTTGCAAAATCTCCAGAGATTCCGAGAAAAGGTCGTTTCCCGATCTAAGATGAGCATGCAGATCCATTACACATCCACAGATAATCTTAGCTATGAATCAGCAAAGGCAAGAGCTCTTCCAAAAGGAAATCCCTCTTCCCCCTGCAATTTCATTTCCCTTTTCATGAGAGCTTGGCTGTCGGTTGTGTCTACCATCGAATACTAAGGCATAAAGTAATCTGTATCAGATTGCGTGTGGAAAATTTTTCTGCTAATTGCAGTGCAGATACCAACGAACTGGACACACATTTTTCTAAATTCTTTAAGGGAAAATAAACAAAACTGCATATAATCAAACAAGTAAATATCTTTGCGTTTCATGTTAAAGAAAGTTAATAGAATCTTGGACTCTTCACCTTAGTGTAATGTATTGATGATTGTCGGTAACAATCAAAAATTGAAAATATTTTGAACTTCAACTCCTCTTAGTATTTTTAATAATAATGTATTTTTTCATGCAATATATATTTGTTAACAGATTTTTTGAGTTTGGTCGAGCTATAACTTTTTATGATATGAAGGTGATAATTGTTTATTTATGTAGGTTGTGTATGTTATTTTGAAAACTTCTGGTTGCGCTTGCTACTTCTCCATTGGGCAAAGACATGTTCGGAGAAATGTTAGAGATCTTGACAAAAATCTGTGAAGACGAAGGTAGTAAGTAAGGGGTTGAAAAAAGTGGAAGCCCTTCCTTCAGAGGCTGAAAAAAGAATCAGAATCAGATAACAATGCTCGATAGAAAGACAATCAGACAAGAACTGTAAGAGAAATCGTCTGGTGTATGCTGAATGGATATATACAGATGAAATATATGCATGGGATGAGACTGTTGAAGATTTGTGAGTGTGTGTGCAGGAAAGTGATGTAAGATGTGCTATTCTGCACGTAGAGATCTTTTGAGAAGAGATTTCATTGGACTCTGTTAACTTATTACATTAGATCACATTATCTTGTGAGTTTGGTTGGCAGCTGGATCTGTGCTCGTCTTCCTCGGTGGTCCCACTCCACTCTAACCATCGGAATGTCTTTATACTCCCGAAAATTTTTGATGTGTTCGATGATAGGGCCACACGTCAAGTGCCAAAGTCAATGTGTTGTTCCTCGTCGTTAGGATGTTATTGCACATCCTGCCTTTCTATTCATCCAACTCCTCTTTTCCTCCTTTAAATGATTAGCCATCAACATCAACTTACTACGCACACAAAGCAGACAGCTAAATTGCTAGCAACTCAACTTCGCCTACCTTCGACTTCTACTTCGTCTAACTAAGTAAGAAAGGATCTTTGCATTATTCTACAAATGCAGTCCATTAAGACCAACACTAAATAATAGTCGAGAGAACACTTCTTTCTCCACAATCATTTCCACTTTGACACTTTCATCTAATGGCTTTTCTTTCACATCAATTTTAATCCTTTCCTCCATCAATACTATACACATCTTGACATTAGTCACTAAATTCCATTTCGGAACAAGGAATTGACAATTATTAAGGTCTTACACAACATTGAGGAATCTCCTATTTTAATTACAATTTATTTTTTGTAGAAATATTTATAGTAAATAACTTTAAAATTATACAATTACCTCTGTATTTCATTTTATATTTTGTTGAATATAATTGATGCATCTGTACTAATTAGGCACAAATCTTTTAAGTGTCTTTAACTTTTCTTTCTACTACATTATAGCCTAAGCCCAAGCACAAAAAAATAAATTCTCTGTTAGTTAGCAAGACTGAAGTTCCGGTTTGTTTGACTTTTAGAGAGAAAGAAGGCATATCTATATAATTTGAATGACAAGTAGGGATGAATGTTAGGACTGCGTGTATGTGATGCAGTGGAGAAGTGTAGGGAGTGATAAAGGAGAGGTTGGCCTTCCTTGTCCTACCCGCAGTGAGGTGTTACCATCCTAATGTGAATCACAAGATGCCCGGGGTTTCCACTCAAGATTCATTCAGACTCGACGTGTTTCGTCATCGTCATTCTGTCTGATGTAGCGAGTGAGAGGTATAGAAACTCTTGTAGGTCGTCCTCCTTCAAACCTTCATCAGTTAAGCTAACGACAACGACTCTCACTAGTCTCACTGCTTCTAATGCAATCTTATACCAAATATATTCATGTACAACTGTGTATTGCCACATATTCTATAACAAATTTGACAAGTAAACTCTTATAAAGTATCCACTTAGGCATTTTACATTCTTTAAATGCATTTTTATATACCAAATGCACAGTTAATCTTTTATGGTTATATAAATGCGTATGAACTCGAACTCTTAATAGTTTCAAAAAGTGTGTGTATAAATAGGTTAGATTGATATTGTATTAGAGAAGGATGTATAGAAGTTGCATTGGTAAGACGTACGGTCCATCCTCTCTTTTCAAACAAGATTCAACATGCAGCCCAATTGAATGCAGTCAATTGAATTCAATTGTTAAAGTCAAGTAAGCGTTCATCCCACGTCGATTAAGTCAACAATAAGGCACTGAGCTCCTTCCACCTTGGAAACTTCTTTATCTCTCCTCATCATCATTTTCCACTCCATTCTTCCACGTCTTTTTTATTCTCGCTTTTTTTCTCGCACTCTTCTGTCCTCTCTTCCCCTGTCTACCGAATTGTTCGATTGGCTTTTAGAGTGGTTTTCGACTCCTTATCTTTAGTGATAAGTAGGTACATAATGCCGTGATGCCAATAATATCTCTAATACACTACAGACTTATAATAAACTACAAACATAATAGTTGAGCATTAACATTAAATGTGTCTGTAATCCTCGAAGTGTGTAATCTACTGCATTCAATTCAATTCTCTCAATAAAGAGGAATAGGATGGAAGCTGGTTTTAGCTTATAAATTGTAATTTTCTATTACAGGTTGTTTTGTTACGCTAGGTTATGTTATCTATAAATACTATAAGATATATATGTATATATATATATATATATATATATATATAGAGAGAGAGAGAGAGATAGTTTCTCACTGAGAGTGAGTGAGCTTTTGATCTAATCTGACAATGAGATGTGAATCGTCGTAAAGTGCTTGTACTTATTATTAGTGTTGGTAAAAATGAAAAGATCGGAAATGGTGAGGTGAATTTCTTTGAGGAGGAACAGGCGGGAGAGAATAACTAAAGAGTTGAAAGTTCTTAAGAGAGCTGTTGTGTGATAGTCAGAGTTAAAGGAGACAATTGAATCAGCAATCTTGCAGTTGACACTTGGTTCTACACGAATTTTCCAGTGTCATGTCGGGTCGCACACGTTTCCTTTCGGACCGTCAGCCGAACAGCATGAGACGAGAAGTTGAGGACAATGCAAGTCACCACTGTCATGATTGCTCATCCAACTATTTCAGAAAAGCTCGATCTGCCATTACAACCACTGCACTAACTCTGCCTACATTTGACATCATCTCTATACTAATGAACTGACTCTACTCAACGCATACTTTCACACAACAACAGTCGGAAACCTGCATCATTCTCAACTATCCTTCTGGCCACTTATAATCCAGTTGTTAGCACAAAATTTAACTGACTAATACTTTCTAACCAATATCTTTCCTATTATGACTCAATTACATATTCACTGCATTAAAGGACTTTGTATATGAACGTGAGATGATTGGGGAACCAATTACAGAATAACCTATTTAGTGTATAACGAAAAATATATTATTTTGCCAGAAAAACGTATTAGGAATTAATGCATAAAACAAATCAATAGCAATTTTGCAAAAAAAAAATATTAGCAATTTTTAGCGTCTAATTCTAATTTATAACGTTTAACAGAGAAACTGGACAAGTAGCTCGTTATCACATTATGTTAAAGACAGCATGTGAAATTAGGAAAAGAAATTAAAGGAAAAGTTTATCTTTGTCAGTCCAGTGTGTGAAAGTTCATTCATGCTATGGCTATGACCGTTTATTGAATTCCCTGCCGTGAGTTCTTAAATAGCTGTCGTGTGAGAGAGAGAAGTAATCTACACTTAAAAAGTCATCTTGTTAGAATTATTCGTGAAAAAGAAATCTGTCATTCTATCTGTTCCTCTTTTCGTATATTGTAAAGTTGATGTTCATAAAGGGTCCTTTTTGGTGCGTCGACGGATACTATTACAATTCACACATAGTTTAGAGCGAGAAAGGTTTTATCCCACCGGAAAATAAGTCAAAAGTCAAAGGCTGCACTACAGAATGTATGATAATGTTAATTTAATAAAAGTAACCACATTTAACAGAAGTTGCTGCATTCCTTTATCTAACCCACTGGTTTATATTCCCAATTTAAGTTGCTCTCAGGATGAAATGAAGCTCGAGCTACTCTCTTTGTTGTGCTGCGGAGAATAATATCTTTCTAATTTAATTTAATTCATTCGCTCCAGCAGCGGTGTCTTTCTTAGAATGATTTCTGTCACTATTTCATGGATTTCAGTTGGGTAGTGGCAAGCGTGAGGAAAACTTTTCTCGTCACATCACATCACAACATCAACGTGTCATTCAAAAAAGGGGAGAATCTCCTCAGGAAGGAAGAAGTTGATGTGAAGAGTGAGGACAATACCCGCTTTAAAAATAAATTGGTAAATATTCACAGTTTCTTTCTTTCTATCTCTTTCTGAAGAGTGTGTCCCTAATTGTGATAATGTGTATATATGTATACAATGCTAGAAAAATGTATGAGTGAGTACTATTATACTGTAGTAAGCAAGCCACATGAAGTGAAATGGAAATGGACATGTAGACAGTCTCTTGTCGTTTCCAAATGTTCAGATGGATGGATGGAACGAAGGATGGGGGCTTCAATCTTTCTCGTTATGTAACATGAACTATGCACTATATCTCATAACATCTGAGCATTTCATATATACGATAGATATATGTACCTTGTTGGTTTGCATTGTGTATATTATGTATTATTTTAATATGCAAGTGTATATAAAAGATATTTCTGAATTTCATTTTAGTATATGGCATGAGTAGTTTGTCTTTTTACACATGAATACTTAAGTTAGCTCTGTATAATTTGTTACTTAAGACTTGTAGCGAGTGCTGAGTCAAGTTACTTGAATTCTTCCTCGTCTCAGCAGCCGTCTTCCTCATTTTCCCTCCATATACTACGCACGAAAACATACTTAGATAACTGTAGTATCTTAAAATCTTATATAAGAATAATCTATAACTTTGTGACTAGTCTTGTGTTTTATGCTGCAAACAATGATACTAAGCTCTACAGTAAATATATAAAGTAGATACAATAATTTATAAAGCCATGTGCAAAGATAGAAGGATAAGAAATAAGGATTGCCACTTTTATAATATACAGAAGAGTACTGATGCATAAGTGAATGATGAGATAATTGTATTGTTGAAACAACATTATATTGTATTTTCATATTATAAAAAGGGAAATGTCATACACTGTAAGATAGTGTTAGTGAGTGACTAAGGTTGAGATGTAAATATCCAATAAAATATTATATCAATCATAATCATACAAGTGTGCCTACTTACTACATAAGAGAAGGACCTTATAGTTTCTGTGCTGTTATAACATTTACAATCTTTGTGTAAATTCAATTGACTATAGTATTCTTGAAGAAAAACTGTGAGAGAAAAAAAGAGATGAGTCTGCGGATAAGTTACAGATAATATATCTGCGTGATGTCTTGTGAGGATAGATAAAATTAGAGAGAGAGAGAGAGAGAGAGAGATGAGATGGATGAGGATGATGAATATGAGAGAAGAGATTTCACGTTCTGGACTGTTGACTGTTGGTTTACCTTCCACTGGGTTGGGTCAATCATGTCATCATTGGCCATCATATCACGTGCCAATGTCATCCGAACTATTCCAAGCATGTAACCTTTGGTAGAGTGGACCACGCGTTTTAAATTCTATGAATTATAATAGTATTTGATAAAATATGTTTTTGACATTCCTCAATGTCCGTGACTATAGGGCTTGATAAAACTAGGAGCAGACAGTTTAGGATTTTAACTATTGACAAACAATAGAATAGTTTTAGTGTCCGTGGTTAAAACTGTCCTTGTCAAAATTAAAGTAGTGCTAGCACAATAAAAAAAGCTTTAGATAATACTAAAACATTCTGACACTGACTACTGTCATGTGACTGTAGAATTTCTTCTCAAGTTTATTTCTTGGGGTGATAAGACAAAATGATAAGATTTTATTGCAGGAAAAAGTTGATAGAATCTACATGTGTAGTTGTCGACATGTGACGAAGGTTGCCAATTTATTAGTTTGTCAGCTACTGTTCAGTGTCTTTTACAATGATTCACTGTAGAACGTAATGATTCACACATTAAGCACGATATCATTAGAGATAAGCATTGAATTATTAGCACAAAGTTCATAAATCCCTATCCTGTAAATCTGAAACGACTATGAAGTGGTAGATTTCCTTCAATTTCACTGTATCGCAGTTAGTGATAGCTAATCCATGTGATCTAACTTGCGTATTCATCATATCAGGGATAAATCTCCTGAGTATTTACCTATTTAAATAGTCATGAAAGGAAAAAATCTTTCTGCTCATCTGGAATTATGTATTTAGTGATACGAAGTGTCTCGTGAGATCTAAAATGACTTCCTCCCAGTCAACAACGATGTTAGCGTTAGTTAAATAACAATGGAATTACTGTTAATGATAACTTATACATGAATATTCAATTCACATGCTCTCACGTTCAGGTGTCTTCGTCTATCTTTGAGCCATTGACGAACTGCCTGTGTAAACACAACTACTGTGTCTTATCACACTATCGTTTATTGTTCACTGTGTATCTCCTATCTGATACTTTCATTCAAGACGTGAATTCCATACTTAATTCTAACAGGTGCATTTCACATTTGCATTTTCCATTCATAATAACAACACAACTGCATATCCCACGTATTTCTAATACGCAGTAGACAAAATAAAAAATCTTTTAAATAGCGAATATCAGATTATACTGGAAACTGGAAATGTCATTGCATAATAATAGTCATTTTTTGTTATGTTAGATAATAGCTCTATAATAATAGCTCTTAAAAGACTGTCTGTTTATGCTGATTAGCACAGGTAGTAAAAATGTTGCATAAAGAAAATAATGGCAAAAGTTTCAATAGTCCATTGTTAAATCTTGTCCTTAGATTTCTTTTACCATTCTGTACATAATTCCTTTGCTGACTAAATATTGACTGAATGGGAAAACAAGATAATGAATTAAGTCAGAAACTATTTATTCATGAAAAACAAGATAGTTGTTTAGTTGTCTTGAGTATTTGTCCAAGTTGGCAGATAGGGAGATTAAGGATTTCTTTTCTAGTCAATGAAATACTGGAATTTTGCACATTAATTTTGTGTAGTGGCTCGAGAAGTCTGATTTGAGACAGGGGGTGAGTTGAATGTTGAATGAAATAATATTTGAAGTAACAAACCAGATTTTCTGTTGTGTGTATAGAGAGTGACCTGTTGACTAATATCCATTTGTCTACTAGCAGCTAATTCTATATAGTGTCTACTGTTTCCATTCTGTCCTCTGTGTATTTGTCTCTATCTGAACTTGGACATTGCATTGCTACGATTTCAGTTGTCAGCTTATTATTGCATTATTTATGTTGGTGTGAGCCAGAGTCTTAAAACTCGTCTCAATAATACACAGAATAGTATAGTGTATATACCTACTACTACTGTATAATGAATACTTAGTGGTTACAACATTTCACGATGATATAAAATAAAGGAGAGACACACGTGTACTGTTGATACTAAGCTTTTGCCACTTAAGCAATTTGAAGAATTTTGTGAATGATCTGTCTCTTTAGCTTAGTTAGCATGGCAAGGAGCATTTACCTTTTTATTTCGCATCTCTCCTATGTAATTCCTAGGCAGACAAGACGACAATAACTCCACAGAGGATAAGGATACCTTTATTTCCAAATGAGATGCAACAAATGGATCCTCGTTCGACTCTCCTCCTTATTATCTCTCTGCCTTACTTCTCTCTTCCCTTCTAAGAGTCGAAGGAGCTTGATTTGATTTGACACAGAAGGCAATAACTACACAACATAGCTTTTAATAAATACCTACATATTTTATAACTATTACTACATCCAATCTGTACACAGTACATCACAACCATAAAATATCCTGTAATGAGCCTTATGAGAATCTACGTCTGCAGTTCACTAGCGTTTTTGTCTGCCTAGTCAACTTCAGTCCAGTAGTAGACAAACGACTATTCCATCATATCCCATCACTATCACCCATTACAAACGACCACAGATATACTATTATTATTATTTTACATC
The DNA here is from genome assembly GCA_009936455.2 of Tomocerus minor. Classification (NCBI taxonomy): domain Eukaryota; kingdom Metazoa; phylum Arthropoda; class Collembola; order Entomobryomorpha; family Tomoceridae; genus Tomocerus; species Tomocerus minor. The sequence goes on from JAAAYG020002331.1 coordinate 36,622, forward strand.
GTGTGCAGAGCATTGCCTAGCAGTCTACACAGCATCCTTTAAGATATGCTGCATCTCTTGGCTCAAAATGGGAATGGCAGTAGTGAATAGTTGAGGACCCCCCGTCGGGAGTCAATTCGGAAGGAATTTGTTGCAACAGAATAGACTGAAAATCAAACCAACATCTCCAACACGCTCTCAAATATTATTCTCTAACTCCTCATTTCAATCTTCCTATCACTTGTCTAAACTTTTTTGACCTTAATATCACCACATATTAATACTACTATTGTACAGTATACCTATACACTAAATTGTTACTCTAAATGTAAGGCATATGCTGAAATACCTGTAATAATCACATGAATTAACTGAAGTTGTCAATTTTAACAAAAAAACGACTTTGGCTTACTAAAATGGATTATTGACAGAAAAATAGCCAAAAAGCAGCCTCGCGAAATAATATTCGACGGACCAATAATTACGATCAGATCATAATACAGATGTTTGGGTGTCTTTATCTGTCTTGTGATTAAAACAGAATTCTCAGTAGTAAATAAAAGATTTGTGTGGGATAGAAAGTATATTATTAAGTGCACACGCTCTGCTAATGAAATGCATAAGTGTGTCTACCTGTCAAATCTATAGCCACAAGTGCACAGTAAACGACGCATGAATGTTATAATAAAATTTTCTTGATGGAGAGAAGCGTTAGTGATTTGAATATCAATAGATATGAAAAAGACGTGCATGTAGATTGTATTCAATTAAAAAATATGTTCCTTTAAATTAATAGAATCCCCCAGAAGTATGTTTTACTGGTGTATGTTTGCTGTAGTTGGTTTATGTAGAAATATGTTTCAAGGATATTTACATAAATATGTTTTGTTGGTTGAGAGTTTCACTGGTGATTGTGAAAATGCAAGTTGATAATAGTATGAATGCTATACGAACATTGGATAAAGAGTGAATGAATATTGTCAGAAATATTTTGAATCAACATGAGACCACAGGCAGTCGAAATACACACAGCAGCATAACGCGCAGCGTCTCTCCAATCAATAATAGCTACGTTGATAATGCATAATAATAACATAATGGGATGATTGATTGATGCCTCAACTCTTACAGACGTCCTACATGTGTACATGTAAATATCAGTATAGGTACATGCATATTTTATCTACTAGTAAATAGAACTCACTACAGATTCAATGCAACTCACAAGATAGCCAATAATATACTAATTGTAATTGAGCGAATACTCTTCAACATATACAAATCTTCTTTCAATCCTCAATTATTCAGAATTGCAACAGAAATAAATAGCAAAAGGAATCAAATTATACCTCAGCACTTATTATGTACGTGCTTGACATTCTCATACACAAACCCATAAAATATTTATGCATCTATATAGCCAATACATCTCAACCCTTTCATTTCATTGTCTTATTATTCATGTTACTGTCTCTTTAATTAATTAGAATCTCGCATCACAAGGGCACCACAGCCCTTTTCTTCTCGCAAATTCAGTAATGATCCATCCATCAATGACAATCCAATTGTCTAAAGCAGCTTGAGGTACTCTTTGCACAAATTAGCACTGAATTTGCAATTTAATTAGTGAATGGGTTTTCGGTGTTAAAGGGCCATTAACTACAGCGTAGGATAACTAAACATACGACAAAATAACTGCCATGTTTCCAAATACGACCAATATTAATGTTTGACACCTAAATAGATAACATTATAATAAAATATAAATCAAAAGCGAAAAATTTCAAATGAGGATGTAGCTTGATGAAAATTTATTCGTCTGTAGTAGTAAATCGTAGCAAAAAGCACATAATATAAATGAAATTACTACATAGGATACTTTGCTAAATGTAATAGGCAGAAAAAGAAATATTTACTGAGGTTATTAGCAAGTGGAAAATCCTGTAGGCTAAAAAATGGTCGTGTATTTGGGTAAAATGTACAAAGTTGAGGAAATCTTAAGGCGAGAGTTACATGATGTTAATAGGCAATAAGTTGGTAGTATTTGCATGTCTGAGTTGATGAAGGATCATAAATCCTTTCATATTGCACGCATCTTTGGGCATATTAGGAGAGGATTGTCTTCTGTGTATGTTTGTTCAACTGATTACGAAGTGAGTGAAGTGAGTCAAGTTGATCCGTAGCCAAAACCAGTTGCAAATCTCGCATATTACTGACAGAAACTCGTCAACTTGGCTTAACCATCCCGTATTTCTTATGTAGAGGCACTTAAATAGAAAAATGCCTCTAACTATTTACCTACGCTCTTATATGCAGATAAGATTTAAATAATATTAATGTTAGATAAGTTTTTGGTGTGAGATGAAGATAGAGTATGTATATTAGAGGAGTCTTATATAGAGATGAAAAAATGTTTCTAATATAGAGGTAGGGATATATAAAGGAAAGCTACTTAAATATTTTTATGATTTTGTGCACTGCTGTTAGGTATTCACGTTTTTGAGTGAAGTAAGAGGATAAAGAGGGAGGCTATAACCACAAATGAATAAAAGCATTAAAAACTCAGAAGTTGCACATTAACAAGTTAATAAGCGTAATAGGCCTTTCCTATTGCCGTCTGTACAGATATGCATGCAACGCTGCTGATTATTTATCGTTTTACAAGAGTCAACATTATGTAGGCATTCCAAAAAGTGTGATATTATTGATGGAAATTCTTTTAAAATGACTTTGTGCTGACTTGTTTTATGATTATGATTTACTCTTTCTTGTTTGCTCTTCGTCGAAACACCAGTCGCAGTCTTGTGGAAAACGAGAAACTCTTTAAATGTTCAATTCAAGTGGCTTTGCATGTTGATTCCTTCTCGGCAGGCATTTATTGACTGTTGCTTGCTACATGCCACAAAGGAAATACAATAACACCACACACACTAGTCCTAGCTACTTAAATACAACATGTAACTATATACTAAGACACAAATACTGTACAGAACAGACATTGAATATACTAATAACAGTATGGGTGTAAGTTGTTAGTATTTATGTAGTAAAAACTTCGAATATGTAATAGGCCCAGCTTTAGAGTGTGCACGGAGACGGAGATATGTGTAGCAAATCCTCGTGCACTGTGCAAGTGGGCTCAAAGGGAAACTTGATTCTTCTTTATGAGCTGTGAGAAAACACGACAAGCAACTAAATAGCCAGTAATATGCTCGGAGGAATGCAGTACTCAATGCCTCACTGCCACTGCCAATATCAATACTCACAAAACAAAAATATTTTTATACCCGATTCATACTCACATGCATTAACGATACACTACTGCGCCCAATAAGACAACTGCTGTGCAGTCTTAGCCCCTACTTTAATAATAATAGCTTGAACTTGACCCGACTTCTATTACCTGTCAAAACAATGAATGCATTTTCTACACAATAATAATAACGTTATGTATTTCCTCAACATTTTATGTAAATTCCGAATTATTTCCGTAATCCGCTTTCATACAAGTACAACCTTTGAAATTAAGTTTATGCATGCACTAGTTAACAGTATTATATAGTAGCTAATACAATTTTAATTTCCTGAATACTTTTGATACCAGCCATCTGCATCCTTAATTAGTGAGGCAAATAATAGTGCATCTATTATTTTTACAACATGGAATTTATTTAATGAAAATATTTGTTTTTGGTTATTTTTATGGTCTGTTTTATATACACTAGAATCTAGTTCAGAGAGTTAAAGTTAAAATCGTCATTCAGCCACATTGAATTCAAGTGCACTATAGTAGAGCAGCTGAAGAATGTGCACTTGATAGAAAACACGAAATATTAATGGCTATTTTCATTGTTATGTGTATAGGCTGGAATTCCATGAAATGGAGATATGGAAATACGAGGAAAGATAAATGTCTGTTCTAATCCTTCGGAAATGAAAAATGTCAATGCTACGTAGTAGGTATGTATCTTTCTGTTTTACACCAAACTATAATTGAATTCATGTTCACATATCTCCAGCACAAGTGTAACTACAAATGTGATAGCAGATACTAGAAAATTATGCTGAGTACTTAAGTAGACATACATGTAGGTAGGTAGGTACTTATTATGTTGTTCAGACTTTGCTTTACCACTGGAGGAACAACCTGCCTAGAATAATCTTATATTAACGTATGTCTTAACCTTTAAGAGCATATATAGCTAACTCAGTTGAAGATCTATCACTGGAACATTAGTATTTAGTAGTATTAAGAGTAGCAAAAGATGTATGAGAGGACATACATCAGAAGAAGCTGGAGAAAAGGTATGTATCTTAAAGGTTCCTTGATTTAGGTACCCAACATTTGAAGAATTACAGTCAAGTGAAGTCCTTCTATATTATCGAAGGTGCGTATTGTTATGGGAGTACCTGTTTCGAGCTGTAAGGGAGTCAGTGTTTATGCAACAAAGTACACCATGGAAAATCTCTAAGTACACACAATACACACACAAGGATATTAGTTACTTTCGAGAAGTCATCCTTTATTTTCTATTGTTTGCTGTTTGTATGTGCACACAGCGTACCCCGCTCTGTGCCACATAGTGGGATCTTGACATCTCCGACTTTCTTGAGAAAACAAAGCAGAAGGAGTAAAGGTAATGAAATAAGAGAACCAGGCGATCCAACATCAGATACTGAGCAACGAGAGCCAGCCAGAGCGTGCACTAGTGTGTGTGTACCTGTAGCCCACTCCTGTAATTTTAGGTCCCTATATCAAAGATACGCTCAGAAAAGAATGAATGAGATCTTGAAAACTAATAGAAAACTGAATTGGAAATCAAGAAAGAACGGACAAAACTCAACATTCTTTACTCGCTGAATGCAAGAAAGAAAAAGTATCTTGTTGACTGTAAACAAAGTTACATTCTACGCACAAAATCACACTTTCCCACACGGTCTCCTCCTTTCAGGATCCTTTTCAGGATCAACAGTTAACGACAACTGTCATTTTCATTGAATAAAAGTTTTAAGCATTCGTGTTGACATCGTCGTTCCTGCCTCTATACAGATACAAGTTATTATACTTTTTAAAACACATAAATTATCTTCTTAATATAATACTACAGTACAACTTGACTTGCTAAAACTTATTTATTTGTTACAGATCATTTATCCCGGCCCAAATAAATAGTTTGTTACTAGTGTATACCACTGCATACGGAACATGGAACATGCTATCTTAAAAAAGAAAATTGAAATTGTATTATTGTAGTATATGTATAAAATATGTGTATAAACATACTTAATTTCAATTCCACATAATTTGTTTTTCTGTAGTAAAAGAATGTAAATATAATAATGAATAGATATCTTCTTGAAATGATTGACTTGACTCATGGAACTAATTTTGGCTATGGATGTCTTTGATCATTACAAGAAAATGGTCTTGTATGCAGAAATTATGGCGATGTCTTAGAAAACGAAAACCTTCAGTAGGGTTAAAAGAAGACTACGCAAACTGGCTTTGAAATTTTGCCAATATTTTATGTGCTGAAAATATGTTACGGAGGAACGCAACTTTCATCTACTCAACACTGTCTGTCTGTCTTGAAGATATTTTTCTCATAATGAGGCATGAATCACCCAGTCGCTATTTCAGCAATTTAATTCCACAATATCGAAATAGCGAGAGCACCCAGTATGTACGCAGACTAGACAGAAGGACAGAACTCCGAAGTTCTCTGCTGCGAAGAAAGAATTGCAATGAACTAGTATTTAAATTCCCAAGAAGTACTTGAGGTGAGGAATGTATGAAAATCAGAAGCTGTCGGTGGCATACTTAAAACGAATCTCTCCGCAGCAGTTTCGAGTATAAACAGAAAAAAATGTTGACAACTAAATAGTAAACATGTAGCAGACTGTAAAAGCGTCTGATTCGCTTGACTCAACATTGCAAAAAGTGACAAGGATTGAAAAGAAGGGATCTTTCCTTCTAATCGCTATATAGAATATTGTAAATATTTCGTTGACGGATATTTAAAATAATATATGTAGCTTCTGGTTATAATCTCCCTTACACTTATAATTGTAGATAGTTTTGGATATTGTAGATTTGGTTCTTGTACTTATTTGAAAAGGGTCTGCAAAAGAACAAGAAGTGAGTAAAAGGGTGAGTATCAAATGATTAGAACATCCTGTCTCTTGTCATCGCACTGCTCAGTGACCCAACGTCTGTAAGTTCAGATTCATTGCACATTTCACGACGGCATCAGCTTTCCTTCCTTCCTTTCCTCAACTACAAGTGGAATGAGACAAGATGACACGACGACAAAGCTATCTCCGACTAAGAACAAGAAAACATATATCACAATCCCATTAAAATCTGTCATGTCTCATCTGAGGACTATACGCATATATTATTGCTACATATATAGTCAGACCGGGTATCTATTGCATAACACATTATAAATTATAAGGGTACTTGTGCTCAGTTAATAAGGAAAACATCATAAAGACTATCATATTCACTTCATACAAATTCTACGCAAGTTAACTGACTCCAAATAACCTGCATAGTTCCGATGTGGGTGGCAATGGCAATGCCAACAGAAAGATCATTTTCTGGCAGTGACACACACATGTGCGACGCATCTTGTTACCTTTTCTTTAACATCTCTTACTTTTACTCCTCTCTTAAATGCTACATCGTTATTCATAGCCTCCTTAATTTTAAACAAAGAAATACACAAATCCACATCGTTAAATCATTATAAATTCTTTGCTAATGTCACATTTTGTTTTTCTCTATAATATGTATCGTATCTGCACTTTTTTGACTTTGAAGTTTTTATTTGCCCGAAAAACCTATTGTGCCTTTAAGTATTTTTATCAAACCTACAACTCTTTTGAACGTAAATATTTATTTATTAATTAATTCTAAACTGTTTGTAGATCAAGCGATTTTTTATTGGTAAACTTTGAAACGATATTATTTCCATTTCTACTTGTATGTATACACATTTTTTGACTATCCATTGCCTAAGACCAGTGCTTATTATCTTCTTTTCATAATAAAGTTACTCTCTGTTCCTCTGACTCGACGAACATCACATCAATCAACACAAACCATCACACTGACTTTTCTGCCCTAAGATTCTTCTGTCTTTCCACAGCCCTTTGACTCTTTTCGTTTCTCTTCCTTCACTTAATTCTGACTTCCTTTCAATCTTCGTCGACTTGAGTTCTATTGGTCCTTCATACACACAACAACATAGAAATACTTTTAATACACATAGAGAAAAGTGTAAACTGTCAATATAACTATATCAAACGACATTAGTAGAGTTAAGTAGAGTATAGTGTTATAGTATGTGAGTAGGGAGAGAAGTCAAAGCAAAAGAAAAGCAGAGCATCCATCCATCGTCCAAAAATGAAAGGAAAAGTCCATCATCTACTATTGTGTAGTATTTGAAGTATTTTCAGTAAAAGGAGCGGAATGCTTTCATTTCATAACTGATAAGTTGGAGGTTGTTTCCTTCAGTTTCTTAGCTGTACCTGTAGCTCTTATCATGTCACAGATTTGAAATGTGAAGTTGTCTTGGCTGGGACTCTGGGGAATAGAATGACAATTCAGTTGGTTAAACGAGAAGTCTTCTTTTGAAATGAATCCGTCTTCCCATGGGTAAAAATCTGTCAACAACTCTTCAGATTCTTATCGACATGTAGTAAAACTCTTAAACAATTGTTCACTAATGCTCTTGATTATATTCTATTATTTCATCTGCTCACATGATAGCCACTTCGCATTACTTACCTGTCATGTCTTAATATCAATACAATGTTGATTAGATCAAGTCTTCTTCGTTGTAATGCAATACAAATTAACTTCTGACAATTAATTAGAAAAAAATGCTGCCAGTAACTTTTAAAGTATAAATGGGGCTAAAACATAATCAAAGTACCTTTTGTTTTTATCATGAATTTAAGAAAAATGAAATATCAGAAGATCAAATAGCTAGCAGGTAAAAACAAGATAAGTTTCAATGTGTTATATTTGATAGGAAAATGTGGAAAAGTATTTTTTTTGAAAGGAGCTCATTAAATATGTAAAGGTAAGTAGGTAGTTAGTAGTTATGCACAGGTGTGGCAGACGTTTGCAATTTAAAATAAGAAAATGTTAAATTCTTGAATTCTAGTTTGCGAATTGGATGTTCAAGGTCCTCTCTGTCAAAGAATGCCAAGTCAGGGAGTTGATAACCCACTGAGTATTAAATGAGATGGAATGAGCGAGGAGAATGTTATTTGTAAGGAGCAAGTACAGTGAGGAGATGAGTGTCAAGTGTATTAGGTTATGTGCAAGAAAAGAATCTCCATGAAATTTGCAATCTCTGTGATGGAGATTCCAAAGTCTGCCATTTATTTTCATTAGAGTGCACGCGGCAACATTCCTGTGAGTTGCATTCCTTAATTTTATGACGCTATGCAGTTTAGGGCGGCTGAGGCTGACAATGAGTTGCTTATCAAGAGCTAGAGAGATAGAGAGAAAATTCTCCAGCTCTCACACTAACATTCTTATCTTGACATTCTCAGAGAAAATAAAATAATATGATTATGCATGTGCGAGCTACATTAGTGATTGTGTCCTAACGTCTTTCCGATTTCTACTTTTTGAGTCGAACATGGTCGAACTGAATTGCAGTGTGTAATAATGGCAAGAAGAAGAGTATATTATAGCTACACATAAAGAAGTTATACCTACGTAAGGGTTGATAATAATTCCCTCTGGTAGGTAGGTGAAGGAAAGGAGCGTTTGTTTAGTTTCTGATGGCTAACTGAGTGAGTATTATGTAAAGTTGTAGGATTTAAACAGGTAGAGTTAAAAATTTATTGCTCCCTATCAGGATGCTCATGTTACTCGGCTGATGAATCCATCTTCCTATTCTTTATCTGAGAACGGGGAGTTGAGGCTATACAAGACACAAAACAAATCTGTCAACAAGTTTCAAGATCCCTATCAAAACATATTTCGGGCTCAATTTATTCTCTCGAATAGAGAAGTAGAATGCAGTTTAATTTATGCCAAAAATGCAAACGAGCTTTAGTTCTTTCCCTTTGCTTCTGTATTCTCTACACCCAACTAAACTATCGCCTATTCTGCAACATACCGCACTCGTAAAGCACTGCACACACTGCACTACCAACTTTAACTTTACAGACTATCACTGTAATTATCCAACAACACACATTATACACTAAATTCATATACAATACCTACACCTACTCTTTACTCTACTATCTATAAGATGAGTTCAACTTCTAACACAATGTGGAATAGAATCGTAAAAGAGCCTTTTTAACATCCAATCTAATTCAACTCAAGTTCAGAGAATGAACGGGCAAGCAGCAGCAGTGTGACACGCTCAACTTCAACGAAATTGATGGGGCAAAAAATTCTTAGGAGCTAAAAAAATTATTATCCTCAACTTAACTAGTGTATTCACAACAGAAACGAGTTATCGGGTTTAAGTGAAGATGTATTTGTGCCTTTTTTAAGACACCAGACCTACGATCCACATTATTAAATACATTGTTAGCTAAATGCAAGTCATTCTAAAGACATCCATTTAAACATCCATTATAAATACCTACTCAATAGCATCATAAAAATTAAATGTGACTTAAAACTGTAACCCACTTTCTTTTATTTCAAAAACTAATTTTTTAGAACAAATTCTTAATACTTAGATGAATTAATTCTTAAGGGACGAATCCCAGGATATATTATTATGTATTACTGTATTACTGAACCACTTTTTAAATAATCCATGCATACAACTGACAAATGATAGAATTTGTTTTAATAGATATTGAACCAATAAAAGTTCCTGTTAATTTTTAAGCATTTTAAGAACATGGATATTTGCATTTGTTGTAAATAACAAATTGAAGGATGTATGGCGAAACGTAGTAACTATTAAAATTATAATATATTCCCAATTGGGTTGCAGGTAGTATCGTTCTATCGTGTTTATTTATTGCCGAGTATTTTGGGTCTTATGTATAAGTAATGAAATTAGTTTGACTTGTTCATGTAGCGAGTGGCTATGGCTGGGGATTTGCATATAAATATGTGTAGATGCGTAACTATCTAGGTATTTACTATAGACTGGGTTATGTCAGTGTCTACTTATGTTGCCATTATACACAAGTAAAACAACTATTGAGATAGTAATTCAAGTCGGCAAACGACCGGCGGAGATAAAAACAAAAAGTAAAGGCAGAGTGTTGTGTTTGATGTTGTCGGTCATCAGTGGTTCACTCGACTGACAATAACTAACTTTGCTTAAATATAATAGGCCCAGTTTACTTCTAAACATACATAATCATCATATAACTACAAGACACAAGAAACAGTTCATGTCCATTTATATGACTCTATATACATGTGTACTTAAGTGTATGAACATCATGCTATCTATGTGCGTTGCATCCTACAAGTCACTTTTTAGGCAGAGATCTATAAAATCAACAAAACCCCCTTCTCCCTTAAACTATTTGTTCTGTTCATAAGAAAATAGTAGAATCATATATCTATAAGGAAATCCTATACTGACATATATTGTGCTTATATGATGCAATAGAATTATATGGAATTCACGCGTACGCATCTATGATATGAGTAGCATTAGTATGCGGATACAGACTAGACAAGGAGTTTTTTGTTCGCATCTTCAAATTACACCCGGTTGGCCATAATCTATGTTTTACCATCTGATAGATACGATATGCGTGTATTACAACTACAATGTCCAACTATTTTGTTACAGAAATTCTTTAGCTTTCGTTAGTGACAATAATCGACCAGGTATTTGTCCATCCCTTCCTTGTGTTGCCCAAAATATGAAATAATGTTATCTTGATTTACATTTAGCTTAGCCATAAAGCTATAATAAAATATCAAAAAATCAATTTGCGGGGCGATTTCCATACGCCAATATTCCAAATTAAAACAAAACGGCAGCATGGTAAATACCATGTTAGATTTCGTTTAGACATGGTTAATTAAGTTATTGTAGTTGCACCTTTCAAAATTATCCTTGTAATTTAATAAATCATTAGTCAAAAACAGTCATTTATTGTTCGGGTTTTTCGGATGTCTGTTTTTACATGAATATATGTATCCTGTGAATAAACTGAATCCCAAAATGTAATAAGCGCAGGTTACTGAAATCGGCTGTTTCTAAACTTTTCTCACTAATTTGAGAGTTGTTTCTTCAGAAATTAAAAAAAAAGCATATTATAATTTAATTCTTAAATGGGGTAAAGTAAAATACCATGTTGGAAGAGGATCGTCATTTACTTATATATGTATCAGGATGAAATGACTGTTGAAAAGTAAACAAAGCTGCAAAGTATTACCTACATTTACGTTCTACTTTTAGTTTTTATAGCTTATGGCCCACAAAAATATTGCTGGAGATTGTGGAGTGGTTGCAATTTTACGATGTATTTTAGTAAATGGCCGGAGAACATTAAGAGTCTCAAGTGAACATCAGTGCACTGGAGTGAGGACAAGAAAAGTGTGTAATGCGAAGAAGGAGACAGTAGGTAAAGGTAAAAAGCGGGCCACTTACAGGTGAGCAAACTTTAGGCAGAAGAATAATAATATGAGGCTGTCGAAATTGAGTGTAGGTAATCTGTATGAGAAAATTGGATAACTATGCAGTGATGTAGTTATTATTACATAAATTACAAGTCTAAGAAAATGTTCATAATGTCCATTTGAAACAAAATGAAAAGGCAGAGCGAGAGAGAGAGAGAAAAACACACATAACATAACGGAAATGTATATCCGGTTCTTCTTTTTACCTAATAAAAGTTTATTATGCATGAAGTGAGCTTGACGTGGCTGTTGATGCTTCTGCTGATGTTTAATGCTCAACTCCCTTAGTTTTCGACCAATGTAAAACTAAAGTAAACTTACGCAGTCACAAAACAAAACTTGCTAACTTGAATGACTACTAGTACACATTGACTTTTTTGCTTGGATTTATAAGCTCCTTTGCCCAACAGCCCATTTCTCTACTCTCTCTCTCTCTCTCTCCTGTTCTCTTCCCATCAAGTTATTAGTTATTGTAATTATTGCTCTCTGTACTTATATCTTTGTAGCTAAAGAAGCCCAGCTCTTATTACTCTCTTGCTTCAGTTCTTTGAAAATGTAACTTGTTGTTGGAGGTCGGAGTGTCGGTTCAATGCTGTTCTCTTACACGATATGCAATTTCTTAGCAGCAGGAGCAGCAGTCTACCAGGTTGCACATTCACTTGACACTACCATCAACAAAACCAACCAACCAAAGGGCCACATACGAATCCACAACAAACATTAATATCTACGAACAATGTTAACAAAAGGATTAACTATTTCAGTTCCGACGTTATCTTCTTATGCTTATTAGTGAATTTACTTTTATGACCGAAGCAATTGGAGAATTGCATGTCATTTTTAGCCTGGCTGCAGAAATTAACTCTCTTCGTAGGAAGTAGGCTGTAATGCATGCAAATAAATTATTTCTCAATTGGCTATCACTTCACATTGTAGCAATTAATTTTGCACAAAATTGTTTTGCCAATTTTTGAAATACTAGTGAGTTGAGTTTGAGTGAGTTTTTTTGGTTTTCGATTTTTGTAGAAATTAAAGACTGATATTCAATCTACAATATCAGTAGTTGCAATTAAATTCGCACGCATAAAAATGATAATTGCTACTAAATTCAATCTTATTTAGAGTTGGAATTTGAGAACATTTTTAAAGTTGGATAAACTGTTTTGTCTGAAGTATAAACGAAGAAGTCTTGATATAAAATGTGATTCGTTGGGTGTCCGTGTACTTGACGTTTATAGTCATAGTATGATACTAACTGGCCAAGCTCATTATTATTAAATAGCATAATATATGAATAGTTAAAGATATCAACCGGGGAAATCTAAGAGCAAATTAGTGTGTAATGACTTGCTTTTAGCTCTGAGTGTTCTACACATCTTGTTAGGCAGAACAAATAAATAAAGAGTTTATTCACTTGAAATGAAATAGGTTCTTTGTTACTTTTCACAGTTTAATCTAAGATTTAACACCGGGACACTCTCACAATTAGCATCACTGCTTATTATTTGCTCATTTTTAACGCTGTGCCACATGCGTTGTGAAGTGGGCTTCGCAACTCGGTTGCGCATCATTACAATTCATTGCCACGCTTGAGTTACAGTTTACCTGTGTAAATTATGAGGGACGAAGCCTAATTGAATCTGATAGCCCAGCTCTCCTTATTTGTTTCTGCAGAAAATCCTTTCAGCCACAATGTTTATTTCTCTCGGGAGACGATTGATTGAGGAAGTCTTCATGTGCAAGTTAACTAGACTGTAATTTAATGCACACAATAGAAGAATGCTCTCTGTTTACGCCCCCGCTTCGTCAATAATTGCAGTTGATTTACAGAGTTATTGTCAGTGTGTGACTCACTCAGGGATTTAGCATTAGCAAATGGATAACTGCAAACTACTGTTTGCTTTTAAAAAAATATAAACACTTCCTACTGATAAATAGAACTAATAATATCCTACCAACCGGCAACCATAGAAAGAGATCATTGATTTCAAAATAAGGACGATCTCACCAACAACGATATAAACCGAATTTTAACATGATAAAAACATTTTGTTGGCACGGACTTCCAGTTTTAAAATCTTCCAACTTCAAATTGCTTTAAAATTTAGTGTAATGACTAGTGACTGGCTATTCTTAAAAATAGCAATGATGGTGATATCTTCATTTATTAAATCCACATATAATGGTTAGCAGTATAATGTGTATAAATTCTAAACTTGATTTATCTGTCACTGATGCTAAATATCATTAACGGGCAAATTCACCAACAAAATCTACATCTTTATTGGATTGGCAAATTTTATTTCAGAGTAATAAAGTCATAATCGGTTATTGTATCTAGCTTTCATACATGAACATAATATATTTAGTACCATTGATCATATCATCATATCATGACATAAAATAATAAAGTATATATCTAATGAATTTATATGGGGAAGATGCTTTCCTTGAAATGCATTCGTATTTGTTTCATGTATTTATCTCTAAAAGACGTTTTATGTTTGTAAGACAAAAATAATTGCATTTCAACAGAGTTTTTCCTTGTAATTATTAGCTACGAGTGATAGTTTTCCTTGCAACAGCATGTTAGTGTTGAATGCGTTTAGGTTATTGTAGGTGCATTTAATGCAGCGGCACTTTTAGCTTCATATTTGCCTAATGCCTTTGACTGTTATGACTATTAACATGAGTTTATTATGAGTTATGTACATGTTATTAAAGAAGATTTTGTTTTTAACTAATACTTATTGTTAGTAAACTTATCGTTAGCTCTTTGCGTGCGTGCCTCTTGTGTCTAACTTTGTGTTTTGCATATAAATAGGTGTACTGCTAGGGTGGTTTGGCCAAAGGCTTCTTTATTATAGGCTGTTGGTTTTCTCTGTGGGCGCCGAAAAAGAGAAAAATGCAATTGATGACTAGTCTGGCTCTCACTCACACACTTACTATTATTTGTTATCTGCTACACTTGATGTAATTCCAAAAGTGGTCCACTTCTTGCATCCCACCAGCTTCAACAGCTAATCAAATCCTTTCTTCTATTTCTTTCATTTCATCTTCCTTTGAATCTACATGTTAATACAATTACATTTCAACATTAGTCCTAAATAAATAGCTAAGAACATAAATAAATCTTCAACTGCCAAATTTTAGCACGCACACTTCTCTGAGTAAATATCTACATGTTTTCATTATTAGAATCATTCATATTCATCAAAGAGATATTTGCAAATTGTATCACAATGTGGGAATTTATTACAGAGAGAGAGAGAGAGAGACATTTTACGGAACATTAACTGCATTTATTAGCTATTTATTTGTTTCACATTGTTCTAAAGGCAAACAACTTTGTGATTACAATTCGTTCGACACATAATTAGAAGAGGATGAAGAGAGGTATGAAAAATGGGAAAAAAGTAATTCTAGAGAGAGAGGTGGCAGAGGTAAAGGGAATTTCTGTGCATGGAAGTATCATTATGTTATTGATTGCAAACCGCCCAAATAGAGAAAAAACTGGATGTAGTTTCCTCCTGAAACTAAACCACCTAGTCATAAATACACAATACAGGTATCCATGTGTGTTTCTTCTCCATTATTATTAATATGCTATGCCTATCTGGTGTTAGTTGCACTTCTTCTTATTCGAGAACCTAGATAGATGTTTCTAATTGTATCCTAAATAAATAAGAAAACAACTCTTGTGGGTATACGACCTGCAGTTCAGTCTCTACTTTATAGTTTAAGAGCACAGCTTAGATGTTAGGGGATTCCGGTATTCAGAGAAAAAGTTGGCACTCGTGGAGAATACATATTTAAAACAGTTAGCACCTTCTCTCAAAGAGGAAATATTAATATGTTCTCATTTACAATTTTTATAATAGACATTAGCGGACTTGTTCTCTCCTTTAATGTGCAAAACTGCAACACGTAAGACTTCAGTTCTCATAGCTAAGCGGATGTTACAACAATATTTATAGTTTCCAGATTCAAAAACCCATACTTTTCTTAATACTTCTAACACAATAGCAAAGCTAAACATTCCTTTCAAATCCTATTACTTAAAAGAAGCCTACTTCTTGTATTAGCATTCACACTATCTAAAAGTGTGTCAATTTAACATTTAAAAATTCAGGTGTGCTTTACAAACGGGGCCGGAGTGCAAGATATATTTTAATACATGCATCCTAAAATCGTTACACATTACTTAAAACAACATTGTAATGTGATATAGGCATTATAAAGTAATTACCTAAGTCTATGTGCATTATTGCTATAAATTTTTATGCTAGGGTATAAATATATAGACAAAAGTATTACCTGCACTAAAACTATAAGCATAATAAGAAAGTAGTGCATTTTTATTGGGTGGTTGGTGGATGTTATCGTTTAGTTTTTAAAGAATATTGGTTTACATATTGCTAACCAGCCTACCGTGAACACCATTAGTTTTTCAACACCTTGTTTATTTTACAAATAAAATCTGAGAGAAAAGTGACATGGTATTGACATTAATGAGAAACAGGGCTCGCTAAGCTCTCAAAGGAATTCCGCGCTCGCCCTTTTAGGCAGAAATTGCTTTTTAACAAGTAAAACGTTAATTCCTTCTAGGGGAAAGGAGAAACAACTTTGATTTTACTATGCAACAATGCTGGGCAAACTAAACATAATGTTTACACAGTATGAGCTTTAAGGCAGCCTTCATTTCGTGTCATCTACTCGTCAAATCAAAGTCATTCTTGTTAATTTTAAGGGAAAACGAGGAAATGTGCACCAAGTCACAGGCAGAGTAAGGTGTTGAAAAACTTTCCTAGTAAAATTCTCAATTTCTGTGGAACTGCGTACTATATAGGATTTAGAAAAGCCTAATTCTTGGGGTGACTTTTCACAATATTAAATCCCAATCTTTAGAGTATTCTTTACAGAAAATTCTTTTGCGGCCGAAATTGAACGGGTCACTTATTTCTTCCAACAAACTTCGTTCACGCTTTCAATTTCAGAGAGGCTTTTCAACTTTAAGAGAATTTAAATACATGCGAGTACACAATACACAATCGAGCAATGTACAATGATCCTAAGAAGGTATGCATATTTAATTCTGTTAATAGAACTGCCGACGAATGCGAGTATTTTCTGCTTGTCATTCCTTCCTGTTACGCTTGGCGAACCTAATTCCCTTTATTCCCTCCCACTCAATTCTTAAATCGTCAACAAACACAGTTTCCAATTGAATTTCTTCAAGAAACATGGGGATAACATAAAAACATCGGCTTATCTTCCTTTTATTCACTTTTTTCTTTGTGCATTGACTTGGATGGGTACTTTAGGCATTTGATGTCCCGAAAGATAACCTAGGTAGGAAAAGTTATTAGAATTAAAATATTGTAAATATGAATTTAGGTACCTTATGACCTTATCCTATTACCAGTCATTATCTACAATAATAGAAAGGGCAAAAAGAAGTTTTGACATGAAATGGAAACCGTAAAGTACAAAGTCAGATCGGGAGAAAATAAATAAGGGTGCGAGTGGAGACAGGAGGACTAGATCCATTGTATAAACACATAAATATATCTTAGTCTATCTTCTGTGTGTTCTTTTTTCAGAGGATTCCTTTGCTTTTCTTACGAGATAAAATGTTTTGACGTATTGGATTATAAAGTGAGGAGTGGGATGCAAGAGATGAGTTTCGTTACAGACTGCACACTATCTTGTGTCATTCTTCTTCATATCACCACACACACACATACATTGTTGCGTGTACAATTCTATTCTGTATAACTGACCTTTCAAACATAATTATCTTATAGTTATACCGAGGCTCATACTCTCAGCATCTCAAACATATGCACAAAGATACATCTACTGCAGAGAAAACTAAACAAAACTCGTGTTCAGAGTAAAACGGTGGAATTTAGGGATCGATACACTAAAAAGGCTCACATTTCACCCGACACTTACTTTAAAGAACATTACTACGTTTTACTCCTAATCTCTTTCCTCTTCTATTGCGTACATTTATTAAAGTGGACGAGTATATATGCATCCTCAAAAGTATACACGCTATCTCTACATATATTCTACCTTATTTACTTTTAAAATTAAGGACTTGCCAAAATTGGTTCTATTACAACTTTTATTTAGTAAAATTAACAATTTAAATGCTGAATAATTAAATTAATCCACAGAATTATTATTCTATTCATATTAAGGAGATACATGGGATCCTAGGGAGTGTAAAAGTAATGTCTTTAGTAGGATGTCACAGTTTTCTGTAAATCTTGTTATTGACAGATGGCAAATTTGTTAATTAAAATTTTTAGCAATAAGTAAATAAACGATATTTCTCCCTGTCCTCTAAACTGACTATTTTCAATATCAATTCAGCTCCTCCAACTTACACACTTTCATCGCTTGCAGGTTGCAACTCCAAATTCATTCGTTCTCTCCATCTGCATTATTTTATTGCGGACGTTTTACATGTCTTGACAGCCGAAACTCCCGAGATCTCATATCCACTTACCAAATGTGTAGATAGATGAATTGACAGTTAGCAGTAGGATTTTCTACGCTCAGAGAGATGAAATGTAGAAAAGCAGACAAGGAGTTCAAAGGCGCCGTGTTGGCGTTCATTTATTTATGTCTACTGTCTAAAGATCACTTTCGACAATTACTCAATCTATTCTGTTAAAACCATAATTCCCTGCTTTGATATAATATTATTATTAGTCATTTCTGCTTTTTGAGCTGGAAGGTGAAGGCTGTTTAGTAATGTGTTTACGTACATAAGCATTATTTCCTATCGGTCATGAATGGCAATTACTGCATTTAATTATATTTATTGAATTTTTTAATTCAATTTCAAAATTAATTAATTTGCTGGCTACTTTTGCTGTGCGTTTTTGGCTACCTTTTTCTGAAAATTAATAGAGTTGGATCATAAACCTTGGTAAGACGCAGATGTAAAGTGTTCAAGTAAATAAACTGCCATCTTAACATTAGTTTGAGTATAAAGAAACTGAAAAAATGGGTTAATTGTGTTTTACTACAGTTTTACTCAAAGTAGTGTCATTTTTATCATTGGGAGGAGTCAGTCTGATTGTATATCTACTGAAAATTATTTCCATTCAACGTTTTGATTTATTACTTCTTTAAGTGCCATGTTTTTACTAGGTACTGCCAACTACTGTGTTGCAAAATTAATGAGGAATTAAGTACTTACTGGTATAATTCTGTTTCCTTGTAATACAATGCAAATTAACAATAAAGACTTTGGAGATTTCATAGTATCGGTTCAGTACTTTTCTGAGGCACGGTGTGACGTATGTAGGTGTAGTCTGAATATTTTTTTTTGGTTTTGATCTTTTTTAAAATACTGTAATGTACATGAGGAATATACACAAACACACAATAAATGTTTATTGGTAAGCAAGGAGCAGAGAAATAAAAAAAAGTCTAGTCAGACAAGCATTACCGAGATAATTACTGTTTACAATTATTAGTTGTGCAAGATGTACACGGTGTATGAATAGCGTGAGTGCAATGCGTCTTTATTCCACTAGCTGGTTCAGCTACAATGATTTTGAGCTAATAATTAATATATCTAATTGTCCATACCTGTCGTATTATCGGAGAAGTTGCGGCAACACGTAATAAGCCATTATCCATTTCCCAAATGTGAACATGTGCAAAATTTCTATTTAATTAGCTGTTATGCTGTTAACTGCTCGTATTTGCCAGTGAAAAATTCGACTAAGTTGTCTGTCTCGTCGAGAGCAATAAGGCTACCGGGTTTAACTCTGTAATCTTCTATGGAGATTGAATAAGATTAGATACTCTTCCTTTATCTCCATTATTTATTACTGTTATTATTACCTATAAGCTAAGCATGCCATTAATATTTAGCATATCCATGTGCACCTACGGCAATTTTTTTATGCAGGGGCTATCGATAATAATAATAAAACATAACGTGTAAGAATCTGCTACTTACAAAATGTTTATTCCATTTGTTCGGATGTATGTAAGGTCAGTGTAGAACTAAGAACTATAGCTTTGCATCGGAAGTTTTTCAATGCACTAATACATACGTAATAGTTACAGGTAATTTGCATAGCAGCGTCAAGTGGTAGAATGGGCAGTGCTGGGATCCTCTCCATATAAAAAAAGTTGCGGATACATTGTACGTGCTGTCAGATTTATTTATAAAAATCGACAAAATTTATGGACTTGTTGTTCTGAATGTTAAAATAAGTATAGTGTGACTATTCACTAAAAGACTCATTGTCTGTTGCGGCAGAACTAACCCATCCTTACTAAACTACAATTAGGAAAGAGCATATAATTTCATTTACATCTGCTATTCGCATAATACTGTTAATCACTTTCCGCAAACTTTTATTCTAATTTCGTACAAAAAAAAAGGTTTTTCCAAAGAGAGTCGGAAACAGCGTCATTAGGTTAAGGACACTAACAAAGTGTTTTCTACAAACAACCACAGGTATTAATGTTCATGCAAGGCAGGTAAGTACAAAATACCACATGCCAACCTGAAGTCACAAGAATGTATAAGCAAAATAAGCATATGACATGACATTTACATATTTATGATCATACTTATGCTATGATGTATTTGTCTGCTTTATTATCACTTACTACTGTTCACAAAAATTAATAATTTATTGCTGGCTAACGAAAAGTCCTACTGAGACAACATAACTACACTCCCAACAAGTGCCAATGTACTTTCAAATCAAGAATATCATAATTATGGATATTAATTGCATTTGGTAAAATTATCTAATGATAGAATTATTTTTCATTCTAATTATTAGATAATTCTAAAAACATCACAAGTTCTACGAAACAGAAAACAAAAATACCTATTAGAATTAGGGTAATAGTTTTAATACCCGTTGCGTATTTATTGTATTACGACATTGTGGCTAAACATCATCTCAGACCACGGACTTATATTAACATTAGTTGTGAGAGATGAGTTGTATTAAATGTGAACAAATTGTAGTGATTATGAAATATGAAATAGTTGAAAGTAATTTGGGGAAAGGGTTGCATTAGGTCTTGAAGATTTTCGAGTGGCAGAATCGCATTTGATTCGCTTGGCTGTAATGTTGATGTGAGGAGACTTTGACACTCCATTCGTTTCGGACAAGTAAGAATGCTAGAATTATTTTTTCGTTGCTGACAAGATGCTCTCCTCATAATAGCTTCACTTTCCAGGTGGTCCATTAAACATGTTCTGCCAGTGAGCTACTGGCTTTTTGCTTCTCTTCTACCTTATTTCTTTTTTGGACAAGTCATAACTTTTGACCTTTCGTCCAACACAAAACCCACATGCTAGATTAAAACTTGTACTGTGAGCATACACAAAATATATCATGTATTTAGCATTGCATTGTATTGTAGCTGTTCGCCACAGGCTTACACACACCCCTGTACATACAATAGCTACGCAGATAACGAATAAAAGACAATTTTCCTATGTTATTTCGTATAAAATTAATTTCATGAGTACAAGATGAATTTTATTAAATGAAAACTTTGACTGTCACTTGCATATCTGCCAAAATATGGTACTATAATTTTAATAGTATCATTAATATTACATAAATGGTTTTAAAATAACAAGTTCATTTTACAATGTTGAACTAAGAGTGACGAGTGACGACTGACGACAATGAGTGCACAAGGCTGCGAAAAGATAAAGCAAATACCTATAAAAATAAAAGGATTTTATAGCATGAATTTGTAAATGATAATAGTTTGTGTACATAACTTATTGTTCGGAATAATCTAACTACTAATTAAGTTGTGAAGGATAATATGAGTGTCTGTTATCTTTGAAGAACAGATTATGAGAGTGTATTTTACTACTGTGTTGTGTACATAATTGGATCACTAAAGTATAAAATTATATTGATGAGCTACGAGAAAACTGTCATGTCTATTGATGTCATAAATATTTCATTGTGGAAGTGATAAAAGTATTTTAGACATTGAAATTTTATGAGTTTATGAGTGTGTGTAGGCTAGCATCTTACTTTTGCTGAGATTTTTTCCTCAGTTTTTTATGGAGTACTTGTTTGAATGCTCTTATTTGTTACTAATGCTCTAGCGTTTAGATGTGTTTGAGATTGTTATGTAGTTAAAAATTTTGTATGAAGGAAAGCACTTGATCAAATCAAAGTTTTTTCTCTGAATGTCACTCAAATGAGAAGGGCACAGTTTCAGTGATCACTTTGATTTAAGGCTCTTCCCTGCCCTTCAAATGGACCGACTGCTGATTTGACACGTTACATCTGACAGATTTCATTTTATTAGACCCTTTCTTTCCCCTTTCATCTTTCTTGTTACATTTCCTCCTTTAGTTACAATGTTTCTCAGATGTAAACACCAAGGAAGAAGGGCTGGACTGAGATGGACTACCTACATGGAAACACTTACAAATTAGCTTCTTGCTGTTGCATTCTACCTCTGCTCTAACCTGTTTACCTAACAAAATCTACTTCTTTTTACTCATTCCATCACTATGTATCCGTATATGCTCCCTATATAGATCCATTAGTATACTCATCTGTGATAATCGCAAGATTTTAATAATTCATTCCTAACCTAATAATAGATTAATAGCTCAATGTATATAAAAATTCAATTTATCAAGAGTTTAAACTTTATTGCTGCTCTAAATTGTCATATGATTTCTGATTGTGTGACTTATTCTGAATCTATATTTTTTATTTCTTGAGTAGTGGGTATAATTTAGTATTGCTACATTTCCACTCCCAAATGTTTTTAGAACCATAATGATTTTTAATTGTTAGACAACAAATAGATATAAAAGATTGTGAAAGCTTACTTTTGTGCAGCAATTGAAAAATACAACCATAATCCATGTGTTGTTAAAACGTAAGTAATAAAACTAGACAATAGAAAATTGTCTTCTGCTATATATTTAGAAATGATGATAAGTATTCAAAAATCTGTCGCACATTTAAGAAATAGGATTTGGTATGAGAGCTGTTTATGAAACAGTAAATTCATGCAGTAAGCTAATAATATTAAAAAATATATAGGTTACAGCGTGTAGTGTAAAAATGCACTAGGATTACAATTGTAAATAGATAAATAAATATTTGCAAAGGAAAGAGTTGACAATAATTGTTTGTAGGTAGATTTGCCAACATCATTGGCACTTGAAGAGATTGTTAGAAAAAAGCTGTCAAGGCACATGGTGAGTGCAGATTTTCACAGCGGGCTCTAGATTTTTCTTAACTACCCTCCATCATAAACCAACCACCACGGCAATGAAACTGGAAAATGGTAAATCCGGTTCTTCTGGGTGGGATTTGGGAGAGTCAGCAGAAGTCAGCAACTATCAGAAAACTCATTGAGACTCGTTCTTGCATCTATTCACTCAACTCATTTCATATTCACAAAAACACTCATTTCATTCGTACAAATGCAGTCTGTAGACTGCAGAAGAAGACTCAAGCCATGCAATATGTTCATTGCATTATCTGCCTAATGGAATTTGTATAATTCCTTCTGATGTTTCATTTCGTGATAATGTCATCTGTGCTGGCTAAACTCAGTTTCTGCTCAACAATAAATAAGTCGCATCTCAGGTGTGACTAGGGATTACATTATTTTATGCACTTTCTATCTACTATGCATATTGCATATCTGATCAGGGAGTCCCATCTTGTTTACGTCCATATTTTATAGTCATCGGAGGTAATAGTTCATTCACAAATAAAAATCATCTGCCGTTTTTTACCTATCTAATACCTTAACATTCGTCTTATCTGTTAACATACACCATAGAAATAGATATATATATAGGTATATATACAGTAAGACTAATACGAATGCATTGTACGTCAATGCTAAGACGGAATTGATTTAGCTAATGCGAAAAATACTTCACAGCTCATGCAAATTAAACGATCTCAGTAAATGTCTTAGTTCTAACTGGTTACTGACAGGATTAGTAATAACTTTAAAGGAACAGCATTAAATCATCAGCGGAGAATTATAGACACCAATGCACATTGACTATCGTATAATGGATTTCGAAATTGTCAAAATGCTAACAATTTATTCACCAATTATCTAGCCTAAACTATTAAAAAACGATATTATCCGCCAATGTGTTTCCCGTAACAGGTATTTTACTAATAATTGCTTTTAAAATGGTCTATTTGCATATTTTGCAATTTTACAATTTTTGCAAATAATGAATAACGGTAATAGTAATCTCTAATTTACTTTAAGTTGGTTGAACTGAAATTGAAACTTATTTGGCTTAAACAGTGTAGGTATGAAGAGCGCCTGTATGAGAAATATGAATTCCCTGTTCTACAGTAGTAAACATTGAAATGGCAATAATAAATAAACGCAAGAGTCTAGTAATAATAATTATTATTGCTCGCTTTATATACTTCAAAGAAATATAGTTTGGCTTTTGCGAGGTAGGCAATTGAAGAGGTGCAATTATGATCTAACCTCATTCAATTCAAGGCATTAATTTCCTGTTGTAATTTTAAAGTGTAATGGAGCTGCGTCACTCCGGCCTTCAGCCACACTGGGAGTCTAATAAACATAGGAATTAAACGTTTGGCTGTAAGAGGGCTGACTTCTTATTAATCATCACAATGGAGGGCCTAAGTTAGAGTGTGAACTGGGAAAACATGCAAGCCCTGCGTGTTTGGGACGAAACTTACGTAGTGGATGAAATGAAAATGACGTATTTAGTGAGCAAGAGAGCTCTTAAGCGTTGCGTAAAGATCCTGTGATAATTATAGATTGTGGTTTAAGGTAGAGAGCTAGGGTGGTTCATGACTTGATCAAATCACAAATCAGAAGCCCTGTTGATATTTAGGGGTGACTACAGAACTCAGCCTACTCCGCGCAAAGGAGTGCCATTTATTACCAAACAGATTTTAACTGCACAGTTGGTGATCTATGTACGTGCACAAGCTAAAATTAGCTAGGCTAGCTAGGGCTTCAGAATAAGAACAATTTTCCAATTTATAATATATGTCCCTTCCCTATGTATGTTCAAGCATTAAAACCAAGGAAAATTACCTATTCATATTATGCAACTCTTCTAGAGAGCCTTGTTGTTGTAATGTAATTTACTTCTAGACAGTTGAATTGAATGTAAACTAAGAATATTAATCCCACAACTGTTTATCTTTCAGATTATAAATGTTTTATTGCATATCATTTTGTCTTATATGAGCTCGTGTTTGTTTTTCCATCAACGATTCACACACACTTCATAGGTATAGATACACTATGCAAATAATAATAAAACATGAATACATAATACTAATATTATTTGAATTTTGAATGTAATTGTTATTGTGAGCATAATGTTATGATGATGATTACTCTGAGCGTCAGTTTAGCCAGAGCCAGGCCATGAAAAAGTAAAAGGCAATAACTCAGTACCTCTCCAAGGTGTTACTATCTGGGAATAAAAGAACTTTTCATCATGCAAGTTTACAGGAGCAGATTAAAATCACTAACTGCCTGCTACACAGCATTCACCAACATAAATTCATTACCTTTACTTATCTAAATAGCTTGTGAGCCAGTAGACATCGTGTATTTATGTATCTACCAATATGCATATATAACTTGAACAAATACACAGAAAAATTACATGCACTAACAAATGGGAAACGATAATGGAAATAAACAAACAGCACGCCCAAAATGCCACGCAGAGGAAGCAGCTTTTGCTTTCCCGTTTAAACGGTAAATGAAAATTCAGTTTCAGGTTTTCCTCGCCGTCGTAAAAGCAGATTACAATTCATTTCAACTTCCTACTATACTTTCTCCAAGTGTTCTCTATGCTGACTATAATAGTTTAAATTCATTATTATATACACAGCGTACGTACGAATGCAATGAAAAAAAATCCCATTTGCCCACAGCGTGTGACATGAAGATGTTAAGTGGAATTCGTAACACTTGAAAATTTGCATTGTTAATTTTTCCAACTTCCATGGCTCAGTTGACTTCCCCAAATATCTTATAATGCAATAAATTTGTCAATAATTTGTCTGCTTTAAATTAAGGGTCGATAGAATTGAATTCCTGAATTCGTTTTCTAGTTATTCATGTTCATAATAGCAAAAAATATTAGGAATGTTGTCAGGAAATGCTTTTTTAAGACGTTTTTTTAATACTGGCTCTATTTTTATGTATTTTGTTAAAATTTCTCTACTATCTACCTGTGTGGTTGTGATTTATTTAATCTTGTCTTGCCGATAATAGCTATGGTGTCTCATATGTTTTTTTAAGTTAATTGAATTTTACGTTACTATCTACTATGTAGGTTTCTTGCAATTAGGTCAGCGCGTCATGAAATAGTTTTTCAAAACATCGTTTGTGTATCATGTGCTATTGATGTAGATGTGGGTGGAAATAGTAATGTTTAAATTCTAATGAAATTCTGAAATGGATATTTGGCTCACAGTATAAAATGGGTATTAATTGTGCCGTGTGTTGTTGAGGCGGGCGTAAAAGTCAACATTTGTCGGGATGTAAAATGAAATGAGTGAAGAGGTAAAAAGGTAATGAGTACAACTAATGGGAAGGTGTAAAAAGAAGATAATGAATGAAAGAGTGTATTGCAATGGACGGAAAGGTCATGATGTTCTTTTGAATGCTAGTGAAAAGTGTGGTTAAACATTAATTTGAACTGAAAGTCAATGTTTTCAAGATACGTTTAGTTAAAGATCATCACTATCATCATCTCTGAGCTGTCGACTATTGCAATGCAAGTTACATTGTTCTGCTATAATAAAAGCGTGTATAATGTGAGTTACATATAAAAGATAGAGAGGGGAAGAGTCATTAAAAGAGAAAAAATAGGTAATATTCCTTGGCTACAACTAACAATACAATGTTTGTGCTTTACGCACTGGCATTGTTATGAGTTTGAGCATAAAGTGGAGGTGGAAGGAAGGTAGAAGAGTAGAGCGGCGCAGTGCACTGCACACATGTAAAATGTTATTTCGACGAGATCAAAGCAGACCGGTGACCTGGAATGAGACTGTTGAGGAAAAAAGTGATTTATGCCGTAACTCCCATTTAATTTAATTACATTGTCCGCTCTAATGATGAGTTGAGCCTTCATTATGGCCATCTCTTGACACCCAAGTATCGTTTACATGCCACCCGCAAAAACGGAATAGAAAACAGTCTACACTTAACCCTTTCACTCCCGGCTTTCCCTTTCCTCCTCTCCGTCAACATCCACATACACACAAGTAGGAAACACATAAAACTCAGTTTTGCCTCTTTCAGGACCTGTGTGCATACCTAAGAATATGAAATATGAGCTAATATTTCCTTGCATTACATTTACACGCACAGATGTAATGACCAGTACACCAAGACACAACAACCCTTTGGGCACCCGTAAACAACCCCATACATAAACACATGCATTAATATCCACGCTAATACTGCACAAATTCACGTAATTATTCATGTCGTTCTTCACTTGTTACTATGATGAGTACCTCCTCTACTAACACAACACTCAAACTCAATACATCAGCCACATCACAATTTCTGACTTTATTGTACTTTTAATTCCTCAAAACCACCTCATTGCTATAATAGCGTAGAAACAAACCTAAACTATTGTGTACTGCATCTTTGTGTAGTGGACGAATATAAAATGTCTAATTACACCCTTATAATTTATAAGATATCAGTAAGATAAAACAATTATAATTAATTTAGCAGATTCGTCTTTTGTTGATTTTTCATCACAGTCTAAAAAATTCCTCTCTTGTAATTTACAAATCTTTATTATCTGAACCTTTTGTTGTAGCTGTCAGCTTAATATTTATTTCACATTTAAGATTCACTAAATAACTTCGATTATAATTTATACATGAATCATTATTAAGCAATAGTTTCTGCGTATCAAATCATCCTCCACACATATCGTTAGACCATTTTAGCCTTGTGTAGTAATTGACGGGAAATCCAAATACCCAATGATCTTAATTTTGCGAGCCTTTTTTCAATGCTGGGATATATTCGAGGTTACAACAAAATACGCACTGCCGCGAAAAAGGTGAAGTAAAATATTCTATAAACTTATAATGCGCTAATTATCGTACGACAATTTGTTATACATTCAAATATTTTTGAATTGCTGCAATAATAGAAGTTCAGTAGTATACAGGCCTAAGTAGGCTACAGAAGTACCTAAACCATGCATTTTCACTTCTTTGAAAATGCTGTCACTTAAAATTAAGTCTTATTTCACAGAGGAATTGATATTTTTGCTATTTTGAATATTCTCGCATTGTTCTTATACCCAAATAAAGTTTATTAAAAAGTTAACCACACAGTGATAGAAGTTCAAAGGGTTTAGCTAACGTAACATTGTATCAGATCATAGATACACTTACCCCAAGCTTAGAAATAATGTATAAGCTATATAGCTAATAAAAATTAAGCTAAACTTCCATTTTAAATTCTCTCACAATAAGAGGTAGATGAATTTTGAATTAAAAACATTAAAGTTCGAATTTTCGCATACAGAAGTAAAGGAAGCTGATTTAAATTCAGATCACGTCTTGACCTTTAGCTGCATTTGAACTTTTAATTGAATTTTGACTCAGTTTTATCTTGTGCTTTAATGGTTTTTCATGACTGCCTATATAATTATGCAATCTAATTGCATCTACAATAAAAATATTTCAGAATTGCACTATAGTTCTCAACAGTAACTAGTAAATAATTAATGTCTGTTTCGATTTTCTCATCGAATGGAAAGGCATAAAGCATTATCCGGATTTAGATAAATCTAGAACCACTTACAGAAAATTCAATTACTGTACGTGCCTTAGGGTGATCTTCTCTAATGTTAATAACAACCTCCAAAAATCAATTCATCATATAATTAAGAGCAGTTAAAATCCAAGACAAAACTAAAAGGAATAAAGATAGGATCTGGATTTTATGTGCTACTCTTTGATATCATCGTGAATTTGCAGAATATAATTTATAGTTTTCTAAGTAAATTCTTGTTAACGATGTAAGCATTAGGTAAAAGGTAAAATGGGGTAATGTGTAAGCATTAGTGTGGCAGTCAGTGTAGGTTAACTAAAATCATTATGTTCACATAGTTAACACCAACCCATCCATAATAAATAATTTCGCATCTAACTCGTAGCACACAACACTACGCGTTAATACGTAAATATGTTCTAATTGCAAGTTCAAGATAATAAGTACCTACTTAAAAATCAAGTTAATAGACAAACGATGATAGTTAACGTATAATGTGGAAAGCCCAAATGGCTTATTATTTTGTAATTATGCGACGCTCTGTTGATCTCAACCATTAAGTGATGAGACTTCAAATATAATCCCATTATTTCCTACAATTTCGTTATTTATAGCCTGGAACATCAGTTATCATTCCTTAAATAATAATTCTTATTTACACATTCCTACTTGAAATGCCCATATAATAATTTTCACCCAATTGGTTTTAGTAAGTCCGCTATCCGACAAAAAGCTTCAATGTGATTTTCGATGTATACATTGCATAAAATGTAATAATGTCCTTAGTAGAACAGAACGGGGTTTTGATTTTTCTTTAAGTTGACAAGCTTATTTGACACATATCTTCAAACATTGTTGCAATCAAGGCTGAAAATTGACAAAAAGTACATTCGTATCAAAATATGACAGACTACTATTAAGTCACAACAAATTATTGTACAGAAATTAATCATTATCTGTACAATATGTCACTGCATTATTGTGGAATTACTACCATTCATTTTAATTATTTCATAGTAATGTTTTATAATTTTTCTTAAACAGGTAGATCTAATTGCAACAAAGGTTTTCTAATTTAAAGACGCAATAAAACAATCATTTATTATAGTTAAATAAGGTTACTTTTTACTTGCAGTCTTAGAAAAATTAACGGAACAATATTTCCTATAATTTACTCACATTTATGCACAACTTATACAATAGGATTTCCAGTGCCCTACAGTTAAAAATTAGAATTCTAAATTAGAATTTTAATGTCAGGTAAAGATTCTAGGTGTAGTGCACTGAGAGCCCAGAAATGAAATGCAATGAGGTGGATGTAGTAGTCATTAAGTAGCTAACCAATTAGCCGAGCAAATTATATCGTAGCTATTGAACAGTGAAACAATTCTTCAGATGTTACCGACGACCGTGTGAACTCATTTGTTTGAGACGAAACTCATTTATACTGTTCTGGTTGAGTGTAATTTGATGCTGATATGTAGTGTAGTTGTAGTCATACATAACACTTGAGATTAATTTACTTCTCTCCTGTTTTCATAAAGCAAAGTTTGCATAAGAGGCCAGCTTTTGTGTTGCTGTTCACACGCCAGAAAAATACGATTTAATTTTATTGCTCACTTTCAACGGGTAGACTTCAACCTGAATTACTACTTAATTCTAATGAAAATCATCATCATTAAGCTGAAATATTATTTTACATTGTTAGCAAAGGAACCTGCAACTCGCTCTATCAGAACTGCACTAAGCAAAGGGAAAGAATTTTAATGAATGTGCATTTTTTAAGGTTAATTAAATTCAAAAAGACATGATACTAAAATTATTAGGCCATTAATGTACTTACTGAAAGTTTATAAATATTTCTTTGTAATTACAGAGATATTCTTTCATTCTACCAGTCTATATTATACGTATCTATCGTTCTATACCATGTGCAGCGATAGTGATGATAATGCTATATATTTTTCAGAATATTCTTTAATAAAACGAGTATTTATGGAGGACCAAGGTCAGCATCGCAGTAGCATTGCTCCTGGCAATTCTGTCAGTCACCACGCAGTAGGTAGTTATTATAAAGTATGAATTTCTTATAGAAATTGATGAAATAAATGTTTAATAAGCTTCACTGCATTAATGTACAGAGTTGATGGAAGTTAATTATTTAATTTGCTTAGTGGCTACCTTAATTAAATCAACTGCTCTGCCAACACGTTTGCCACCGGTAGGTATACACAATCAAAAAGACAGGCAGACAGATCAGTACTTGGCTAGTTTCATTTTCAATAGGCTTTCTTACAATTAGAACCCGCCTTGATTCTAATCTGGAAATCACCTAATAGTATTTCAATGAGCAGCTCATACTTATTTTATTACAAGAACAAGAAAAGAAGAAGAAGAAGACTCCTTTTTGTTCCTACCCCTTTTGCTTTAACATAAGAATAAATAAAAGTATGAATTTTCCCTTTTACTTGAAAATGCCTTTAAGCTTTCATTAAGCTTCTCTTTCCGATTACTCATCTGGGATTCCATTCCATTCCCCTTGTTCGTCGTTATCAACAGTTGTAAATGAAGGTAGAACAAGTTTCTTCTATTGTTAACTCGGGCATGCATTGAAATGAAGTATCTGCTGCTGAAAAATTAAACTAAGTAGAGTAGAGGAGCATCGAGCAGTGTCAGTCAAGTCAACTGAGCCAAGACCTTCTCTCATTATGACCACACAGTAAATCCTTATCTAGTACAAACAAACTGGCATTGAAATAGTTTATTGTCCTTTAATTCATATCAATTGTATAAGCCCATCTAGAACCTTGTTAATTAATTATTTCCAGGTAGTATCAAGTGATTAAACACCGTACTCGAAAGATCCCCCGCTGAGCACAGAACCAACCACCACTCCAACAACATACATACCAGTCTCCAAGACTAAACCACCAACATATTTAACTACTTTATACACATGTTCATATGTCTTAGCCTACACAGTGCATACACAAAAGACTTTACGTGTGTGGGGATGTTCACTCTGTAAATTTTGACTAAATTAACTAAGTATATTACATGAAAGAAACAGAAAGAATACAGGAAAGCACATACACACACTGAATCACATCAGCATCTTACTGTTATATCATATTAACTCACAGCAAGCATCCTTCCAACAAAACAAAAGAGTTGCATATAACTAGTTGTAATATAAATATGTTAACTAAGTAAATATATACTGTATAACCGTCTGTCATCTACAAAAAACTGGTTCAAATACTTATAGCTAATACACTCTACGTCAGAAAAATCCTATTTTCAATAAATTCTACTTGTACGGTAACAATAACCTTTTCTAAATGATATAGGTATACAACACCCTATTACTAAAAATTATAAAGAGCTAGAGATGAAGGGAATTGTTAACCCTACGAATATTATTACATTTTTTATATACTGATAGGTTTAATACGGAATACCTGTTAGGTATAGTGTACTTTCATTTATATTGATTGTGTTACTACTCAAATAAATGCTTCAATGAAATCTAATCCACAACAACCACAAAGGTACATGAACTCGAATACGAAGCTTACATAAAATGGGAGAAAGGGCGTACAAAGTAATTGGCAATTTCGCAAAGAGATGCTAAATTAAAAGTAAATATAGACAGAAGTTTGACCAATGGGTATCACTGAGATTCCTGCTCTGTACAGTGTTTAAGCAGTATTTGTTTAGGGTATAATAAGTATAATATATGAATGATATTAGGTATAGTGTGAAATATAATAGAACTTGTGTAGTATCGTGTTAAGACGCACTTATGATGAAGCTTAGTATGTTTCTTGATAGATAATATAGATAAAGCTTGGTGTGAACTATAAACTATTCCAGAAGAGATGAGTGAAAATGATACCGTGTGGTAATAAGCAGCTATTAACAATGAAGCTCAACTGCCTATAGTGTGTAAGTCTTCCTATCTTACATCAGTAAGTAGGTGAATGTATTGGCTGGCTACTAATAATCATCAGCCAGAGATGTAATTTTAGGTTCGTGCTAGATGAAAATGACTGACGCTCCATGGGCTACTGCTAGATTAACTTTGAAGTAGTACTATACGTGCATATGAATACATAGGTACCCGTGAATCAAGAGAATACTGGCGGACTTAACAGGCTAGCTAGAAATTAAATCCATATAAAAATTGTTTGTCACAATAATTTGGATTGAGTATTTTTCTTTCTACACAAAATCCTAATAACCTGTAGATTTTTGGTTGACCACGATCATCATAAAATATTAATGACAATAATAGTATTGTAGATTAGTATGTAATAATATTGAGAAGCAAAATTTACATCTACAATCTTTTAAAGTAAAGATTATTATGTTCATTAAGAATATTACAGTTTCGACGCTTTGGTATAAAAGTGCCCCTCTGTTTTTACTAGTACGATATTATTACAATAATAAAAATATGAATATACAGAGAAATAATGTACTCCTTTCATTAGCACCATGGCCGTATTGAGGGGGGGCATACCGGGCAAATGCCCCCCCCCCCCGAAATCCGAGAAAAGGAGGAAATTTTTGGAAAAATAGGCAAAATTTTCCGCGCTTCGCGCGAAATGAGATATATTGCATCAATTTATGGGCTAAAACCGCAAATTTTTTCGCGCTACGCGCGAATTGGAGCGTTCAAAATTATTGTAATAAAAAGTGTTTGGCTTTGCCCCCCCCGAAACTGAGTTCTAAATAGTGCCATGATTAGCACAGTCAATTCTATTGTCTTTTTATAGATTAATAATTTTGCTCAGGTAAGTATGTGAGTATGTGAGAAAGAGTTTTAGGCTTCTTACGCTCCTAAGTTATCACTTATATTTAAATGGATTCCAAATACTGGAAATACTGAAGTACGGATGATATAGGTGTATTCTGGCACTAAACAAAATAGAAACGGTCTAGTGACCTTAGGTGGCAAAAAGCTGTCATTACGTTTTGAGTACCTTGTATAAATTACTAAGCTTTATTAGTGCAAACATAATAACATAACGTGATGATTCACAGACTGAGCAATATATTATACCAAAATAAGTAATAAATGTACCACAAAC
Source organism: Tomocerus minor (assembly GCA_009936455.2). Classification (NCBI taxonomy): domain Eukaryota; kingdom Metazoa; phylum Arthropoda; class Collembola; order Entomobryomorpha; family Tomoceridae; genus Tomocerus; species Tomocerus minor. The sequence continues at coordinate 70,186 of JAAAYG020002331.1, forward strand.
ACCACCTTTAAGGAAATTCTAGTTCATTGTATTTATCTGGCTAATAGTAACTTGATATATCTACGTATATATATACTGTTAGGGTATATTTTTAAGTGCTATAAGATTTTAAAGTGACGATGAGAAAAACATACTTTTACTTTGTGTTTTCGTATGTCAGTGGATGAACATGAGCAAAGAGACTATCTATATCATTATTCCGAATGGTAAAATTGAAGTGGACGAGATAATCATATCATCTGGTTCCTTTTTATTATCCAGTTATTTTATAAAATACATTTGCGCTATGCGTATAATGTGTTAGAGTGAATAGGCCTAATAAGCACTGAGCAAATCGGATTCACATCAGGAAGATGTGTTATTGTGGGTTACTATACAATTAGAGGGTATTTAAAATACGTTGTTACCCATTTGAGTGACTTGGTTTGGTATTAAGGCATTGCATTGCGTAACGAAGAATTTTTATGATTTCATATTCCAACAAGCCACGGCTCTAATATTTCAGAGACATGAAGATGGGTCGAATGATAAGACAATCCTCCTGCTCCCTAATATACCTACTGCTTCGAGAAAAAATTCGACTCTTTCTTTCACAAATTATCACCAAAGATATCAAAGCTTTTAATGCCAGTTTCCAACTTCCTGCCTTTCCCAACACCTTTTTCCTCACTTAGCTAATGACAGCGTTGCTCCATCTCAAGTGCTCAATGCTCTCTGGGCTCGCTATTAACTAGATCCGACTCCACTTTTCACTACACATCACTTTATAACAATTAAACTCCACAATTGTGTTAGCCTTCAACCAATGTACCAATTTGAGCAACAACAATTGGAAGATTACCAAGTAAAATAAATAATCCTACCTATTATTGGCTTTTTCACAGCGGAATTTTCGTTTATGGCACTTCCAACCACATAAAAACCTTTCTCATACCATTTTACATTTCGTTTAATGTAAATGATGAAATGCATTCCGTTTCACACTTGGTAGCAGGCAGAAAATAAAGAAATTGTATATATATATCTGTTAAATTGTTCAATATAACATTTTAAATTTCCTTTTAAACATGGATGAATAACTTGAGTAAATACCAACTGAAAATTCGGGTAGTAATTGTATCAGATAACATGGGAATAAATTTATTATGCTGTCTGTCTGTATGGCTGTCAATAAGAGTAGGAAAAGTCTCGTCATATTTGTCCGTTTTCATGAGGAAACGATAATTTAAAATTTTTGAAGAATATTATAATATAGTTTATAATAGAATGTAAAAAACATTTCAATTAGGTGCCTATGAACTGTGTAGCTACTTTTATTAATAGTCTGCTCTGTATCCACTGAAAGAAAAATTACAGGTATGGAAAAAGTAATAAGTTAGTAATTATTCTTATCTAGTGTAAAGCTAGCCTGCAATTTAAAGCCGCATCATGTCAATATGCATAGGATGTATGTAAGGATGAAGGCGTATTCTTGTGAATAGTAGTTCGTGTTTCACTTCAGTTGCAGGTGTAATTATGATGCTGCGTATTTGAAAATAATTGATTCCGAATTTTCAAAGGGAGAATTTGATGTAATAAACAATTTTCACATAGTCATTTGCACATTTTGGCTATAATAATCAAAAATTAGAACATCTTTTGCAATTTCCATCCAGTTTGATCAAAGGAGCCGCCCCAGTGAACATCATCTCTGCTAAGTAACCAAACGAGTCAAAATTGCACATGAAGTTATATAAGAGAAAAGGGAATTGATGAACTAATAGAGATAGGCGATTCATATGCAATCTGCGGCAAAGAACAATCATAATAATAGGAGCTATTAGAATTATTTCTCTGTGTGTTCAGTGAGCTCCCATAACTCCTAACGACTTACCGACAGATAGAATAAAGGAACGGAAAATAAAATAGGGTCTCGCACTTGGGAAGGAGGAATGAGCCAGTTCATAGCAAGCAAGGCTCCTGTTATAAAACACAACAACACTTTGAACTGAAATGCATCTTGCATACGAAATGAGTTCAACTATTATTATTTTCCAAGTCTACAGTGTGCAGCCACAAAGCTATAATCCTAAAAGCTACTACTAGGTACCTGTCTCCAATATAAAACTCAACAGCAGTCTACGACTACAGATTCCGTTTATTGTAGGGATTTTCAGTTCGGTTGCTGAACAATAAACATACTTATTACGTCCAAGCTCAAATTGTGATAATAAAATAACCAACTACTTATAAACAGAACAATTATTAGAGCGTCAGTCAGACAAACCTTATAAAATATGGGAGCACAATATAAGTACTAATCTACCACATCATTTCTCTATCCCTAGAATTATAAAATGGAAAAGGCTACAACTGTAATATTTGATTTCTCAGGTACATTAAAGCCTAAATTGAACTTCAATTCGGAGGAAATGAAGATTGTAAAGAGAGTGCAAATGGAGTACCTAAAATCATAATGGTGTTAGAATTTAATGTAAGTACATGCCATCAGCAATCGGCTCCTTTTACTTCATCTAGCGCTGATGGTAATTGCTAAATAAATGAGACCATTGCACTAATCACAGGCGGCTTAACATAACACTTACAGCCCATTCTCCCAAGCCTAACTACTTTGTTCCTCTAACAGATGAATTAACTAAATTGCTAATTTCATGCGGATAAGCATGCCATGCATTATTGCAACGTAGCTATTTCTGAGACCGCTGATCACTCTTAGTGCTAACATTACAAGAAAATAAAG
>JAAAYG020002332.1:0-13612 GCA_009936455.2 Tomocerus minor
AGAAGTTGAAGTGGAAAAACACACATCTGCAGCCTGTCCTTAATGTCCTAATTGTTGCAAAGATACCTATTAGTACACATAAATATAACCCAACATATCTCTGTACATTAAGAGCGTTAATAATTTCCGTGTAGTAAGTGGAAGTGGAGTAATTGACTTTTTCTCAAGCGACTCAGTCAAAAGCCTTCAGTGTTTCAGAATACTGTATAATACTTTCACTAAAATATCCCGACCCTATTAAATAGTTTTCCTCTTTTACCACACTATTTTTTACTATGTTTTCACTAGGTGGTCCAAATCACAATCAGCGTTTTTTAAGCAATCCGTAATCTAATCATTATTCATTACTAATAGCATTCATTGATATCACCTCAATCACCTGTAAAGGCCTTACTAATTATTCATCTATACGAATATATACAATTACAATGTTCAACTAAAAATATATTTTCCTATCAGTATATAACTTCTTTGATTTCGGATTTTATGAAAATAAGTTATTTGCATAATAAGTCTTTATTTTCAGAATAAAGGATGCTTTTATTTTGTCACGTTATTTAAATGTGAGATACTAATTATTAGTTTTATTCAATTACCATATCATGCTTCTATCAGGTCAATGCGTCAATGCAGTTTTACAATTTGATGTCTTAATAGATTGTAAATTAAATTATTTAATAGATTTTTGCTGTGCCCCCAAGTCCCAATGGAAGGTGTTTATTATGTGTTTAGAACTCTAATACGAATTTCAGTGCATTTTATAAAAGAAATTAGCAAACCGCTAATCAAAGTGAAAACAAAATAACTTGAACACACATTTATGATTATAAATATATGAACGTATTAAATCTGTAATTTTTCCTACCTTGGTTCGGGTGGTGGTAGAAAGTGAAATGGGTTGCTTAATCTCGTTGTAATATATTAAGAGATAGGTACACGCTAACCGTTTTCGTTCCGTCCCGTCTATGCATGCGTATTATGTAATGCGATGTCATGCTAAAAGAAATTGCAGCAATACGTCAAGCAAATTAGGTTAATTTCATCCCATATTTTGTTGATGGAATGAACAATGAATTGTAATTATGTGCCGTATGTGTATGCATCAGCTTGTATATATATCTAACCCTGGACTATGGTAAATGATAGCAAGGAATTTTTAGTGAACCATATTTTAGGAACAGTTGCAATTTATTAGAGTTCTTAAAGTATGCAAGTATAGATATAGGTCACTTACTTTTATGTCTAACGGTATACTGTTTCACAGAAATCCTCCCCAATGCGAGGGAGGAAAAGAACAATTTCAATGAGACACTAATTACTGTAGGAATGGATGGAATAGACACACAAGACGACAAAATAATGCAAAAAGAATGTACAATTGCATTTGCAATTTCATTTACTGCAGATAATGAAAAGCAAAGAAGTTAGAGCCACTTTCGTTTTAAAAGTGATGAGATTTGACTCTATTTCTAACGTAATTTTATTGTAAATTGTTAGGTACGTTGGTGGTTTCATGTTATTTTCTCTTTATCTATCACAAACAGAATCGATAGTGGAATGAACTTTATTTTTTGATCATATTTTCTTCACTGCATTGAGGAACTGGCTTGTAGACTGACTCTATTTTTGGGTAATTGACTAATCTTTCAGGTTCTTCTTCTTCTTCAGTGGATTCTGCAGGGTCATAGCCTTCTGGTAATGTACGAGGACGGACACTGCATACGCTCGTATGATCTGAGTAGTGCTGCTGTTGTTGGATTTCTTTCTTTAGTTCTGGAGTCCATTCTACAAATTCAGAGAGAGCTTGCTCAAACGTCCGATTTGCCATATACGCTGGTTTTCGAATGATGGGTTGAGATCCTCCGTCTAATCCATCACCCCTGATAAAGATTCGCAAGCAATTAAGATTTTTAAATTATGAAAACAGGTCAACTTTAATAATAATATTAGTAGAGTTTAGATTTAGTTTGAAAACTCACCATTCAACATCTTTGATGCCAAATTTATTATAGAACTTTTCTATAGGGTATGTACTAGCACAACTTTCTAATCCAACTCTGGGATAATACCAAATGAACGTTTCGCACATTTCATCTGTTGTGGAATAGCCAGCAACAGTAACAGTTGACCTTGAAGATGTATCGTAGATGCATTCTTAAAAAGAAAACAAATAGAGTTTAGCTTTAAATCTCATTCTAAAGTGATAGGTTTCCAATTTTACACTTAGTGCTTTATTGCACAAATGTTATGCATTAAATGCCAAATGCTAATAAGTAGTAAGTATACCGAATGTTAAATGATCTCCGGGTAGAACAACACGTTCTTCTCTCAATGGTCTATTTTTCTGGTAGTTGAAGTGATAGCTGTCATCATTGGACACCCAGGGTAATTCCGTTCCATTTCGAAATTGCCTTAACTTCATTTTCCTTCCTAGAATTTGAAATGAATTATTTCCCGATTTTGAAGATAGTCACGGAAGTCACGAATTGCGAATAAACTCACACCAGACTTAGCGTGATACTACGTTTTAGCATAAACTACACATAAAATATCGTTGTTTACTATGCATTCAGTAATAAAAAGGGCTTATAGACAAGCACCTGCCAAATGCGTATGCAACAAGAGATTAAATATTTTGATTCCTTTCGGAGGGATAGCAATGTTTGTACACTCCGAGCTGCAATGGCCCTGTAATATTTAGACGGGTATTATGTGTATTTATATTTCTTATGCAGACCACACATTCATTATATACAAATAAAAATGTTTTTTTTTAAATCATACCACTATCATGTGTTCGGGTGTTTTGGGTGGTATCAGAAGTGAAGCCTGCACTGTGTGTCCGATTGTCATCATTGCAGCATCGTACCTCCTGGAATAATTATAAATCAAAATTGTTCTTGGCATTAGCTAATAATGTTCACGTACTGCGAAAATTTCCAGATGATAAAATTTAAAAATGATTTACTATCTTATTTACAAATTGTAAAGAAATCTAATAATAAATGAAGCAGATACCTTAATTTTTCAGTATAAAATATTTCGACGCCTGTTTCAAACCGAGCATCTGGAAGGACTTCAGGGTTATCGTAGTGGATCTCTAGCATAAAATACTCCATACGAGTTTCTTCTTCACCAACCGGGTAACCCACATGTTCAGGCAGCAGAAGGTCCTGGAATATAAATCAACGCTTTGCTAACTGAATTATGACAACTGCACTCATTCTTTACGAAAAAATCAAGATCATACTAATGAAACTAATCCTTTATGTAACATTATTTTTACGCCCTTCCAGCACCATCCTCCTAAGTAGCACACGAAGATCTCGCGTTGTAAATACAACGCAGTTTTAGGATTACAAAATCCTGTCTTGTCACAGAAAAGTATAAAAATCAGAAATGTAATAAATATTTTATTTTGGTAACGCTAAAAGCATCTTCATCCAAACAAACACAAATAATAAAGTCACTCTTTTACAAAAGTGCAACACATCGGATATTAATCTAACAGCTTAGCCTAAGACAAGATGCTAATGATGTGGTGTGATTCATAAATAATTTCTGTAAATGTAAACTTATAATTCATGAAGCATTCAAATATGAACTTGACCTTGGAAGCGAAAAAATCATATTTGAGGACAAATAGTTTAAACACATTGCGGCTTAACTTTCTTTTGGTTGTCAGCTTGTGTTAATTTAAGCTTGGGTGTAAATTTAGCTTTGATCTTAAAATATCTAGCGATGATTCACTATCATTTGCATTCTGTGTCTGCAACTACGGACCTAATGTCACACATCCCTTTCATTTCAGATTCCACTACGCATATTATAGATAGTAGCGCAGCATAAATCTTTTCATAAACCGAATCCCATACATTTGTGCATTAACTGTCGGATTTAAAAATAGTTAGCACTTCCTATCCCTTTACATAATTTCTATGTGTTATTTAACACAGCAGAATGAAAAGGTTACATTAATTTTGATTAATTTCCATTACCTTTCCACCAGAACCCCAAACGAATAAAAAGTCTGCACAGAGCTGAGTTGGCCTATGATCCATACTTTGTTGCGAATAACATTCATCGCCAGGTTCATCGCTGAAGGGGCCGAAAGTTCCATCTGCTGTGCTACCAGGCGGAGCAGTGCATTTGTAAACGACAAAATGATGAGTATGTTTTACAGCCAAAGGTCCTTTCAATAGCGGCCTGAACTGTAACATTGAATACGGGGATTAATTAATATGCTTTTGATTTAAGTGATGAAAGAAATAGTAATATTCACGCTTGACAGCTATAAAGTCATAAATAACATAAAGATTTCATTACATAGACAGACACCATAAATACTAAATACAGTCTCGCTCCAGTCTACATTTATATGCATATTTAATATGAATTAACATTACACACATCTACCTACGCATTTTGTGAGAACGATACCAAGCGTCTCTATATATAGGTAGATAAACCATGAATGTAAATTAATGAGCAGTTTAGGATATTACTATTGACAGAGAACAAATTTTAGTTATACCTAATTGTATGACTGTGTATTTTGGTGTGTAGATTTTGGCAAGTGGTCATTAAACAGATGAAATAAATAGCAAAAGCATAAAGTAGCAACTTACCCCAACGATATGGTTTTTCCCGGAGAACTTTGGACTTTTGTAAATGGTACACCAATAGGAATAGGATTTGTTAGGCATAGCCATGTCAACTGTCAGCTGCCAGTTTTTAAAGCTAGAGACGTCCACCGGAGGACTTGGAGGATCCAAAATGTTCACAGCAATAGTTCCTCGTTTTCCCAAGTGATATGTGACATCATCTGTATTTCCGATGGCCCATATCATACTTATCGTGTCATTCTAAAATAAAAACACACAACAAACACATTTATATGCTTTCAATTAGGATTTCAACACTTTCTGTATGATTTCTCAGTAACGCTGATTCCATTGATATATGATAGTGGGCCTAGACTAGGGGCAATGCTCTTTCTTACTCAGCATTCTTGAAAAATGAAACAGATTGCATTAATTCAAAACATGAATCCCGAAACACCAAATTAGAAGTTGATGTAGATGAGAAGGACAGATATACATACAAATGCAAAATTGTGCCATTCGTATCAGGATGATAACTTATCGTTTAAGTTCATTTAAGTTTATCCAAGAAATGAAATTGCCTACATTTTCTAAATATACATCAAATGAAAAAGGAAATTCTCGTCGCAATAAACAAGATGGAAGGAAATGAACTTACAGTTATAGGAACATCGTGAGGATCACAAGAATCTAACGGGCGTGAAATTTTTAGGAAAGTGTGAGTAGAATTCTCAAATGCACTAATGAGTTCCCAGTCTTGCCTTGCATCCACATCCGGCGTTTTGTCTCCCGTCCCGTGGTAATCCTGTGAAATTTTATACAGTCACATAAATACATTATAATATTATTCTACATGGAAATGGAAGTAGAGCAAATGGGAATTTACACGACTTGTGCAGGGAAAGACGAGGAAAGTGCAAATATTAATTTGCAATTTATTCGCAGCATCCATACCAAGCAGCGCAGCATATCTTCTACTTCTGTCTACACTTTTGCTTTTCGCTTGGCTTGGTGTGAAAGCATTTAATAACAATAATGTGACGAGAAAGCAAATGCAACAATAACAAACTTGACACTGAGAGGGAGATTGAGATTGTAGATGTGATTTAGTTAGACAGATAATTTTCATACCGCAAAATAAGAGGTGCCGTTTGGATAGATGCCACCAATAACAATATCAGCTCCAGTCATTCCGCCTCCTTCTGAAACACCAAATCCGACGAAGCCCGTTGTCTCTGCACTCACTTCGAAAACGACTTTCTTCTCCTCGAAATCCACCACCCATTCTACAATAAATTTTCCGTCTGCGTCCAAAACTTCCTTTTGCTTTTCCGCACCATTTAAGTCTGCAACGACGCTTTCTGGATTAGTGGCGTAATTTAATGCGACAAGATTTAAAAAGCAAAACACAAGAATAAAAATTTTCATTTTCTACAAGATCCTAAGACTAAAAGTAAAAAAAGAAGAAGAAAGACCAAAAGCACTTTCTACTAATTGATGATCGACAAGAATTAAAACATGAACAGTGTTCAAACTCTTGACCAGAACTACGAAGAGTCGGCTAAAACTTGTTTCAAATATGTGGCACCACTTGTCTTGAAAAAATTGGGAATTCCCTAACAATGCCATACCACCCCATGCCATGTTAATTTTCTCTTGTCAAACAGATATGCTACACATACATGCTCTACTCAATTCTAATACTTATGCATATGAAAAATAATGTAATATGTAATTCTCTGTGGTAAAGATTCTCTTTCCATCTCTCTCTACATAAATTGGCATTAATGATAAAAAATCCCACACAATGGGGATATACCCGTCTACAAGATACAAACGCATCAATTATGAATGAACATCTTCTTGGTATTAGGTGGAGGTTGTTGATAATACCTTTCCTTTTGGTTTAGTAACATACCTACCTAAATACATAGGTAAATATATTAAGATTCAGGTACCTCTTTAAAAAGTCTGTATAAGGAAACCCAGTTTTACTCATAACCGGCTCTCCTTGACTTTGACTTCAATCTAATGGCAATACAAAGAGAAAACATGCATTGAGTCTAACCGGTATAAACTAGAGATCTTAAATTCCTATACAAACGTGCCAATGAGTCTGCCTTGTATACCTGATCTCTGTCATGTACTTTGTACTTTGCAATTATTTGAAGTAAAAAGCACGATGTGCATTCGTATAAATAAAACTTGGTCATAGCAAGAAATCATGATTCGGTCGGAAGTAAGAAATAAAAATTTCATCTCTCTACCTACCTAGAGAGTCTCTAGTTTTAGGCTCCAGACATTCCTATTCAGATTTGATGAAATTCTTGATTTATATCCTAAAGCTAGCCTAATAAGTTACACATGATGGCAGTTACCCTTATAAATAGCTCTTTAGAGATAGACAGTGGGCCGGCCGTCATATTTATATAGCATAGTTGACAGGGCTGACAAGACATTAAATGAAATGACGGCTGCAATCACGATGGAGGTTCCACAAGAATTAGTTTACATGAGAATGCTGGATATCACTCTATAAATACTTACGTCACTTCGTGCTGTAAAATCCCAGTGTTTTTATGTTAAATCTCCCAACCCCATCCTAGCTACTACTATAGCTATTAAGAAGTACGAAGTACTAACCTTAGTGTCGGAGGATTATGTTAGGCTTTAGGTATATAGCGTATATCTTTTGCATATCTCGAGGATTTATAGCGTACATGCTACCTAAGTTTATTAATATTAAAGCTTCTCGCCATCCCTGATCATTACGTCGTAACTTATTTCATCTCCCTACGCAGTCATCACGTCCGTCACATTATTGTGCTTCATATAAAATATATTTCATAGTAGCTCTAGTATCACCTTGACTTTGACTTATCATCATGCAATGGAGACATTAGACACCCAAGCTATTTCGGACAGAAAAAAAATCTGCTTCTCAAACTTTTAGCAACCTTTACGGATTTACGATTACTTCGTAGTCAATATATAATAGTGTAATTCTAGAGATAGATATGTTATAGCATACATAAATACCATTTTATGCATCTGTGCTCTCAGAGGAATACATTTGACGAGATAATTTAAATTATTTAATGTCTACTACAAGTAATATACTTTCTACGAACACCATACATTCACAATAAAGAGTTTTTTGCCTTCTCTTACCTTATGTAATTTCCAATGTCACGATGGGATATATATGGCAATACGAAAATGTTATATTATGTATATATCTATATAGCTGTCATCTAGAAATTAATGGACACCTTAAATGTACTGTGTAAAGATGAGAAAGATTGTGCTGAGGTAACTCTCGTTCATTTTTTAGCCAAAAGAGTGCCAATGGGAAACATCTTTGAATGATATGTACAGAAACTCTCTCGTTCCATACTCAGTAATCTTTCTCATTGAAATAAAAATAGGAACATAAATCTTTTTAATCGTCCTATTGTTTTAATTTACATTAATAGATCACTTTAGATTTGTCACACATGGTTGGCACAAATTGTGATGCTATAAAGTGTACACTATATACAATATCATTTTGAATTTCTTTTCAAAAATAATAGGAGTTTGCTCGAATTCGTCGAAGTACATGGATGCTCATTAGAAGAGTATAAGTCGTGATAAAAAAAGATGCAACGCAAAAAGAACGGGTTGTTGATATCGGAATTTCCAAGATAACTTTATTTTCTTAGAAACGATTATGCAAGCCGCAACAGTATAATTTAATACTAAGAATTTCCTGCAGCGACACCAGCAACCAAATATCTGCATTGTTAAAAAAGAATGGAAATTCATGGAATTAATCAGTGGTTGACAATATTATGCTCCTACTCTTGATAATCAGACGCAAGATGTTCTTAAAAGTAAAGCGACACGTTCTATGTATTGCGTCAGTACATTTTTGGTAATATTTAAATCTTGGTTGTCTTTGTCTTTACGATCTTGTTGCTTTTCATCGTGAGTTTTATCTTGTTGTTGTGCATGCAGATTGTGTATCGTAACTATTAAGACGTTCTTAAAGCAGACAATTGGTCTCAGCCCCTCCGTATTCGGTTTGCTTGGGATTGGTATTGTATTGGAGGAAGAAGTTATCCGTCGGTATTAATATATGTATCATAGTAGGTATGGTAGTGGTGGCTGTAAAGTTTATTTAAGTGTAGCCAACTGAAATGGCACAAGTACAAAAGAGATGTTGTAAATAGTTGTCTGATTTGAAAAGAAATGCGACTGTGTGAGTCGTATTTTTATTTACACACCGGGATGGGAGTATGTATGGTAATTGTACGCATAGTTCGGCAGGGTAAATATATGTCTAATGTCTGATAGTGATGCGTCTGTAGTCTTAAGTAAATAGCTAGGTACTTATACAATGTTATAATGCTGACTGTTGTGTGTGTGTTGTAAGATCATGAATTTCCTGGCTCGTCTTAGTATTGTCTCATGCGGAGACAATGAATTAAAAGAACATTAGCTATTCGTTCCTGGGTTGATGGTAATGATGTGCTGGGAAAGAGATGGAGTCGTAAAATGTTGCATTGTGGTATGTATTTATTTGTTTGACTGGCGAAATGAACCCGATCTGATGAGGGAAAGCTCATTGGCCTACGTTTAAGTTTCTTGGACCCTAATTTCAGTTTGTATTTACAAACTCTTCTTGATTTTTATCTTTGAACATTTTAGAAACAAATGGAGAAACACAAAAACATTGTAGGAAATCCTAATGTATCTTTGCAGTATGCAGTACTTATCTTTTTAATGGATCCTCAGATGGGACCACAGACTTTGACTATTGCAAAAAGTAACTGAACTTTAAAGTGTTTGTGATTATTAGGGAAAACGGGGGAGTGTGCATGTCTCACTTTTCCTTTTTGGTTTGGTGTGTGTGGACTATAGCTTCCCTGATCTCGGGTGTCACTTTGGAATTCGGAGCCGAAAGACAGTAAACACTTTGCCACAAGTGTCAGAGGGTCGCCAGAATAATTCAACCAGATCGACTTCATGATTCTTCTGGAATTGGTTAAGATTTCAACACAGATACATTGAATCAAAGATAAAAACTCCAACTTTTCCCCTTAATGTACATGTAGGCACGGAGGAAAAAATCTCTGAGCATAGAAAATCAACGAGGTATAATAGTCTACATAACTGTCAAGCAGCCTATAGATAATTCTGAGTTGGCTGAACTGTGTAAATTGTCTTTTTGGCAAAAGGGAATGAATCTGCATGTACGTTGCTGAGTCTCGTGTAGAGTAAATTGTATTAGTAATTTATGGCGAGCAATAGCAAACATACACGATAAGTAGGTATTACAAAAGATTGGTGGTGAGTGCTTTTTGAGGTTTCCTAATCTATAGCCAACACTCTAAATTAAAATAGACTCATCAAGTGAATCCATTTAATAGCGCAGTCAGCCAGCAGCACACCAGCGCAGCATCCCTAAAAGTTTATTTATCCAAACATTGCAAAAAACACCGTCTATTTGTGTGCAAGAAATAGTTACATAGATCTATATACACTATTGCTAACTCTTTGAAACTCACATCGTTTGTAGCAGAAAGAAACTGATGAGGTTAAAAGTACTCATCTGATGCACAACATTATTAGGTGCTATTTAAATGCATGGAAAAATAAATCGATTCGGATGCAAACAGGAAATAGTACAAGTAGTAAACACTGAACATACAATCAATATTCCAAAATGTCAAACGCTTTCCTTACTATTTCTTAAGTAGATATCACGTACGAATTAAACCGAAGAAAATCACTCTACTAACATAGCACATCTTAACTCGTTCTTATTTCATCTAATTATGTTTATCTCGTTTAATAATTCACACTATCCGATCTGCTAAACGGCTACCAAAAACTCCTTTCCATATTTAGTGATTGAAACTGAATTTTTCACACGCATTTCAGGGATTTTAAAGTCACCACCCCACTACTAGATATATGTTGAATATCTTGGGACAGAATATCTGTAGTAAGTAATAAAATTTAATTCAAATCCGAAAAGTCTTTGTTTCCATAATAGATGTAAAGGATATACCTATATATTATATAGTATATATATTGAGTATAAATAGAATCTTCTGTATCGATCAATGCGCAATAATGGTTTCAATGGATAATTCATTTTCTAATTACATTTTTGTTCAGATTTTAAATGGATTATAGTATGTTATCATATATTTTGCAGAATAATCTGTATCCGATTTCGGTTTGCATTGCAAAAATGCATTCCATATTCCATTGATCAAATAACTGTAAGAGAGTCTAGGAGTCTACATTTTCTACGAAATTTATGTAGACAGGATGAAATCATGGTATAAGAGATACATATCATGTCATGATGATTTAAGTATAACTGTAGCGTAGGGCTATTATGTTGCCTCTTTTGTATGGGAATCCTAGTGGAAGGACTACAAATCGTAATAAAAAATATCTAGCTGACAGGAGGATTAAGAAGAAGCACTTGTCATTCAAGCTTTTGTGTGCAGATGAGATTTATTAGACAAGGAAACCTGTCTCTTCCACTTGAGCATAATTAAATTACGGACAGGATATTTTCTTTACATTATGGATAGATTAGAGTTCCCAAGTGCTTTCAGCCTAAAATATTAGAATTCCTTGCTCTTCAGGTCGCTACACTCCTCTTGTTTACTTCAGTTTCAATCGGTTACAAATGCCATTGTAGCTGATATGCAAAAGCACGCATATTGTGTATGCTTTGTAGTATCATTGAACTTTCGCCTGTAGCCAGAGCAGAGCACAGAAAGGAATGAGAGAAACCAGACACACGCTAAACAAAACAGTTTGACTTCCATTATTCTAGTTTCGAGCAAACGCATCCTTTGCTCATCTCTTCTTATGTGGGCTCGTTAAAGATGTGACTGAGCTAATGAGTGCTCGTTGCACTTGCACTAAAACACAATAGATAATGTTATTTTTGCACTACGATGAGCAGAGTCACATTTTTTTTGTAGATCAAACCAACATTTGTACATACTATAGAGGATGCCATGTGGAAACGCTCTCCGATTTCGGTCATGACTTTTGCCCCGCCATTGTGAACTTTAAAGGTTAACCACTCCATGCAGCAGCTGAATCATCCAATATTTATTTGCCAATTCAATTCTACCACAAGTCACAACTGAGAGACACCAAAAATTAAAGCAATAAATTTTATTGCTTCGCCTAATTTTTTATGCACTTCGATATAAAATTTGCACTTTGGCCAACAGCAGCCAGTTTAGATCGCAAGATAAGAACTATGATTTACATATAGATGTTTAGTTCTGAATAGGTATCTAGTATCTAGGATAGGTCAGTAAGACGACTCATTGCATTCACGTCAACTCAATACACAACTAAAGTAACTTATATCTCACGAACTCATAAAATTATTGAATTGAATCTGGTTTTTAGTTTAATGTTTCTGTGTTTACAGGTTAGTAACATCAAAGCGTACACGTGTTTCTTCAACTATTACTTATCAAAACTATCATAGTCAGCCATGTTAAATGATAAGAATTCCATTAAATGGGACTTACTCTTCAAGACTCAACTGCATAATTACTGATATTATCTGTACACGCAAAAAATAATAACAACACTGAAAATTAAGTACCTACTTACATTTCACTAGGATTTCAACTCTAATGATCATCAGTTGTATTATCGTCCTTATCACGCAGCTTATTCACAATATAATTTAAAGTGGCATCGTCTATCTTTTTAAACGGACAGTACACTATGACTATGACATATTAGGCATTTACAAAAGGAATGTTATAAAGGAATCCATGCAATTTAAGAACTAGGAACCTCTTCCTCATTTACTACGTATACATGCACATAATGTGATCTTTTTAGATCAGCAACTAACATTCCTTAATCATAATTTACTAAGAATTATTGTGTAATTATAATTATCCATTAATTAGAGATGCTGTGATCATTAAGCAACAATTTTATGCCTTAATGTCAGTAACATTGCACATAGAGCGTGATCTGAGAAAGTGTTACAGTACAAAACTCTACTAGTCTACTACTATTTATAGGGTAGCTGTGAACAGCAAGAGTCATTTCTACCAAACAAATTACTCATTCACTCACACTTACTGGCTTGCTAATTTTAGAGCTGCAATTATACTTAATGGAAATATCATGTCGCTTTGCTTATAACATTCATCATCTATGTCAATTAGTGTAATGTTACTTATACAGAGACAGCAATAAGAATCACTGAAAGTCTTAATGCATATTTTGTAATACGAATAGTACATGTAAAATATTAACCTACATACAAGAGCCCTTATTATTTAAAGAGCATCGGAATTTGAAACAAGTAAAAAGTTATTATAAGTGTCTAATGGGTTGCATCTGCTTGGTCATATTATCTGATCTTGAAATGTATTACTTATGACGTAAAACGAAGTTGAACTTGATAATTCAAATAATTGATAGCTACCAACTGCACTTTTGTAGAACTCAGCATTTTTAGCATCTTTGTTTTAAACAATTGACAATGATCTTTGTAACGATCATTACTAACACCTGCTCTTTTTCCACTGTATCTCATCTGTTAAATTGCATATGCACAAACGAATGCGCTCAGTGTCACACATTACAATTGCACTCATGTAATAGGAATTCCTTTACAAACTTAGTTTAACGTCATAGCGTGTAGCGCATAGCGTACTATTCATCGCGGGACAGCAATCAACAAGGATGAAGACACTGGTGGATCTAGAATTCAGAAATAATAATAATATATGTATAGTAGCAATTTGTTTTTCTTGTGGTATATATCTGAGCAAACAAGATTTGATACTGCTACACAAAACAAATGTAAAAGTGTAAAACTACGGAGAAAATACACTGAAGCGGATATCTGAGAAGATCAAAAGATTTCTGATACAAAATACACACGCTTCATTAAATGCATTTTACTTATTGATCTGTCTTCAAAGCTACACTCTGTTAAATAAATGATG
>JAAAYG020002343.1:0-23345 GCA_009936455.2 Tomocerus minor
CTACCTAGTCCGAACGAAGACACCTTTCTTTTCTCCCAAACTAATACTTAATAAGTAATCATTAAATATTCATTAGGTATACAAGTGTATTCGTATATTATTAGTCCCTACATACAGTTTACAGTTGAATATCATAAGTCAAATACCATTTCATTTTAATATCGAGAAAGTCTAGGACGTTTTCTTTTGTGTGTGATTACAGTTAGTTAGTGATGTGAGTGTGGATACCTAGCATGATGATGATACAGAGACAGACTGGGTGTTCTTAGCCTGCCTGTCCTTACCATGCCTCACAACTTCTATCTACACCTCTCTACAATAATACTACACATAAACCATTTTAATTTTGGGCAGACTGGTTGGACAAACTGAGAGAAAAATCCTGTCACCTGAAGTGTCCGTTGAACTCCTAGCAACTATTATTAATAATAATAATAATAATAGTATTTATAATAATAATGATAATAGTATTTATAATAATAATGATAATAGTAATAATAATAATAATAATAATAATATAATAATAATAATAATAATAATAATAATGTATCATCATCATCCGTGTGTATGTAGGTACTTAACTATTTTTCTATCTGTTTCAGTATGTATCAGTATGATAGACATATAGCGTAATTAATTTTAATTCGTAAAATCATTCTTGAAAATCACGACTGTAATTGCAATACCAAGTCTATTGAATTTTTGTCACATTAGCTACTTAATGTTCCTTAGGTTTCCATAAATACATGTATATGATAATATGCTTTCTGTTGCTGGTGAGGTGAAAGTTGCTTAGATTTTAATTTCCTTATAATAATAGTATTCGACTGTGACGTGACCAACTACGAATGTATCTAACCGACGTAATAAAGATCAAAACTAATTAATAATCTAGTGATAGTGAATTGGCTGGGGATGGTCACTTTTCCATTTCTACCTATGTACAATAATAATTGATCTCCTATGAATATTATGCTAATATGTTTAACTAAGTTCAGCCACACAGTTTAATTAGCAATTAAGTTACCACCTATAAGCACCTAAACAAGAATTCCTTCTTTGACAACAACCAAGGAGCAGGCGGATGAGCTGAGCTCTGAGCTGACTGCTGAGCTCAGTCCAACCAACATGCATGTCATCATCCCTCCCTCCCTCAAATTATAATATTCTTTCTGTCCACTCTTTCCTAATTGTATCGTTACGTGATAGGTACATTCGACATCTGACACCTAAACTACCTCTATACTCTTTCCCATTTCCCATCCGTGACTTCTTTCTTGCGTTCGCAGCATGCACGCGTCCTCTATTTCAACCCTTCTTCCTTTCTAATCCTTAAATCCTTTCTTTCTAATATCAACGTTTCCAACATCTTCCGTTCAGTACTTTCATCCTACAACCGGCGTGCGTGCACTTCTATTGTGTTTTCTATTGAGAGGAGAGAAAAGTCAAGAACAGTGCCATTATTAGCGGAAAAATCTTTTTTTTTTTCCTGCATCAATGTCGGATACACTAACAATTAATTATCTGTCACTAAATAAAATCCCAGCTACACAATACTGCATGATATTGTTTTATTATATTAGGCTGTGAGTGAGTTAGAATGTGTGGCCTACTAATGTGTGTGATGTTGGTTGCTATGTAAATTATTTATGCGTTACTATTACTGCACTGTACGGTGCTTACTGTAAAGTCTTATTGATAATTTGTTGTCAAGTTGAGTGATGTACGGGTTAATACGGATTAGCACGGATAGCATACCACCATTAATAATAAACTTACTGCTCATGACGTAGTAGCATTTAGTGATAAGAAGCTATTACGTACAATACGCCAAGTAACCAACGAACGATTTACGCAGTGTCTGTTTTAAGTGTGCCAGTAAATACATTTTTATTTGTTTAAGCATCAGGGTTGTTTTCAGTTATTCCTTTCGAATAGAGTTTGTTTTGGTAGGAAATTTTGTAATAGATAAGTATTTAGTATTTAGTGGTAGTTGTGGTTAGTAGTATATAGTAGTTAGTGTTAGTAGTATAGTAATTAGTAGTAGTAGACGTAGTAGTATTATGAAGAGTCGGTAGTTAGTTAGTTAGTAGTAATTATTATTACGATACAGAATACATAGACGGAGTCAAGACACTTGCTGGATTGGATTCGATTGTTTAAATAAGGATACTTAGAGTTAGTAGTAACGAGACGATTATCATCAATTTTTGCACTAACGAGTATGTAACCACAAAGAGACGAAACGTTTGTGTTAATTTACAGTAGAATTACACCTCCTCACGCATCACTCATCGTTCCGTATTGATAAGTAACATTAAGGTTTACGTTCCAGTATCAGTTACTGTTTAGATAGGATATCTAATTAAATAGTCCTCCTAAGAATAGCAATTTCTACTTTAGTAAAGAGTCATCTTATTCTTTCTTAAATATTTATTTGTATTAGTAACACGATACGTATGTTAAGTTTGCTTTCATCTTTTTCCAGTTAAATGCACCTCATCTGTTCACACTGACGAACCTTTTTTGTCCATCTTTTTCATTTACAGAATTCAAAAATCATTTTCTCCTCAAACACATTTTCGTTCAGTGAGTCCGAGCTCCGTATATATTTACTTAGTTAATAATAATAATAATAATAACAATTATAATAATAATTGTAATAATATAATTGGAGAATCTTTTGATTCTGTCCATTAAGAGATTTTGAGGAGCCGTTGAGGACCACGAAATGTTTTTGAAGAGTGAAAATGGTTGATAAATTCAAATAGTTGACTAATATTTGACTAATTATTGTATCGAGAGAGCCTTTTTTAATTTTAGGTAGCCTGATTTTTAGAAGACAGAAATATTGGTAGGTATGTGTCATACGTGTAATGACGTTGATGTATGAGCTACTCTAAATGCAGACATTAACGAGTAGGTAAGTAGGTTAGTGCCTGGCCTGTTATTCTTTTGATATTTTCCACTGATAGAGCCCCCAGCAGCTGAGTCCTTAGTTAGAGAAAAGCAGAGTAATGGCGGCATTGATTTTGTTCTAGTAAAAATTGTGATCTCTCTAGCATCTGCCCCCGCATTAAATAGTTACTTTAGTCTGTTCTGTTGTATTGTATTGAATGGAATTACTAGATGTATTGCATAGTTTTGTAATTGAACTACTGATATTTTTATTGAACTGTAGCACTCGCCTCAAGTGAACATTCTCATTTCAAAATTCATTTCAAAAAATCCCATTTTTCAACATTATTTCTGTGATTGAATGAAACGTAGAGGTACTAACACACATATAATTCCTTTTTGCATATGTCCATTTAGCATTGAATACATACAACACGAGCTGTATTTTTTTATCACTTAATTAATTCGTTAGAAAAATTAAGTTAATTCAAAGCAATCAACAGTTACAGGTATAGCTCCTAGCTCATCCTTGATTTGCATTAAAAAGAATTGTAGCCAACCATTCGTTCTCCAGTTTTAATGAAATGCAATTCGTATCACCATTTTGCGTTGTCTGTCTCTTCCCTTCTACCACTGCACAGCACAAATTCTGACATTGTACTGTTCTGACGTCGGAGAGAGTTCATTCTATTCTATTTGTATTCCTAGTTTTTAGACCTCAAGTTTTCTCCCTCACCTTTTTTAGCATTTATAATATATGTGTAGCTATAGGTATAACAGGGAGGTAGAGTAGAACTAGCTAAATGAACGATATAGTATAGTATAGTAGCTAAAAGCTATGTTGTTGTAAGTTACTTTCATTAGTTTTATTAAATCACCAAACATTACAATGGAGCACACGTTTCACATTTTAATACTTGTCGGGAGAAAGCCACAAAACAGGCAGGGTTACACTTTTCCAACAGACACTACGTTAAAGTACTTCATTTGATTTCATTTGAAACTTCTTTGATTTATTATACTTTTAATTATTACAGTGATTTCGAAATTAGCCGTTCCCTAAACTTCACCCTAACTAAATCTAGTTCACTCTCATTACTCACCTACTTAAATGTAACTTTACATACTTTTTTGCTGTATGCATGGGTACTACAGGCGTAGTCCACACAGGAACAACTTTTAGCAGATATTCCATATCCCTAATAAATTCTCTACGCATCATAGCAAGAATTTAATGCTTTGCATAGTCATTGTCCGCCTCATTAATTAATTCTTCCTATAATACCTGTCTTACGTATTTTTGGGAAATAGAGCCCGAGAGAACTAGGCATTTATTTGTCCTCTGACGAGAGCTAGAGCTGCACAAACCATAATTATCTCCGTGCTTGCATTTCCTCTTCAAGATCATCTACAATTTTTACGTTTGGTTTTACGTACAATAGTTGCATGGATATGAAGCTCACGTTATGTAAAGGAGGACTTTATCAAAATCATTTTTAAATAGAACACCCATAGGAATACTAATAAGTACATATAACGTTATACATATTTACTAGACACACACTGAATATATACTCAATTAGATCTTCAGATTAATTACACTGGCTTTATAGCTGAGGAATTATTGGCTTAGGATTAGGATAGAGGAAAAGGCAATGAGTTTGATTGAATACGTACATGAATATAAGCACGTTCTGCCCTTACTAAAACCTGCTCAAGGCTTTTCAAATTTATAGATAAACAGATTTTTGTAGATTAGTGCAAATAGAGTACGTTGAGTTAGGTTACAAGGTTAAAAACGTCACCAACTACCTAATTATTATTATTGTTAGATTTCCAGTTTGAAAGGCTATCTTCCAGGTATCCATTTTCCTCACAATCAGTAAATAACTAATTTCCTTGAATAAAGGGATTGCACTGCACTGCTTTTAATTAGTTTAATTAATTTTTAAAATACTTATTAACCTACTACTAATATTTCCCATCAAAGGCAGATGTTATTATATTATGTGTTCATCGTTATTGCATTTGAAATTAATTTTGTCGAATGTCTAACATAGCTTTAGCAACAGGCATTATATTGTAAATAGCTCCAATCATTTTGATTACGAACTTATTAATTATTAATGTATTACAAATGAGTAGAAGGAAAGTCTAGCACGCAGATTATTAAATTTCTGAGCTAAGACTAAAGGCTACTGGTTGAAGGCAATTCATTCGCTAGTTATTATTAAAAGTTGGATGGCTAAATTTATGAGCCCTTTTTGAAGAATATTGCATTCATTACTTTTAGGCAGGTAATTAACATAGTTCGACAATTAAGTGGGACAGGACTTGCATATCCTTCGCAAAAATGTAGCAGTGCGCGTTTGTAAGTGTTCTCATGCAATGCATGTAGCTGTACAGGCTATTAATCCTCAAGTAATATTACTTTGCACACGTGCAGTAGTACCTAATAGTATTAAGTCGTTGCGATGGGAAAGGACCCAATTCTGTGTGTCATTAGGTTAGCATTTTAATGAGCCAAAATGTCTGAAGTTACTAGCACTACAGACAGAGAGTTATAATATAATTAGCTTGCATAGCCTTTTTCCAATTGAGTATATTTTCAGTGCCTTCCTTTCGTTTTGTTGTGCAGTGAGCGTTGTCAATGGGAGCTAATAAGACAGTTCCGAACAAATGCACAATCTTGTGCACATGTCAAACAAGAAAAAATGCATTTATTTAACTTGACATTTAATAAAATTCCTGAAATTCTTAGAACACTCAATTTGTAACAATGCGCAATTAGCAACAACATTATGTATGTGTAGTATTGGTACATAAAATTCCACTATTTATTTATAACTGACGACATTCCTGTCTACTCGTCAAGGCTCACACTATTATTATTATTATAGCTAGTATAGACTTTTATGAAAGGAGAAAGAATCGTAAATTAAATGTCAATTTCATTTGCATATTACTACGTATTTGCATAGTGAAATGTTAATTAACTCTTTATTGATGGATAGTGAAAGAGTAGGTTAGGATCTGACCTGGCTGTCTCCTAACTCTGACCAAGTACATGAAGTGTGTGTAAAGTGCAGTGCAGGCCTTGTAATGAATGAGCTGTAGTAATTAGGCCTACGAGTGTGTGTGTAAGAAATCAGGAAATAATAATTCAGGATAGCTCTTGTAAGTATTCTCAACCTCATCAAATAATAAAAATGGAAATCAGTTTAAATGCACAGATAGAACAACAACGTCTACATGATATATTTGTAATCAACAGAATTTTAAATAGCAAAAAGTTTGGCTGCAGGCATGACGTCGACGTTCATGCTCGCTGTAGTGCAGGGGACACCCCCAGTGCACCACTATAATATAAGTAAAATGTAAAAGTATTGAGCGAAGGCGCAATATAGTTGTAAAGTAAAGGTACGTTGTACGCAATGATAAATAAATAACTGAAAGAAATAGTCAACAAAGAATAAAATCACATAACAAGCAACACCTCCTCCCTCCCATTTCTTGTGATGTCATTTAAAAAGGAGAAAAACAAACAGACATAACCTAATAAGCCCTAAATAACTAATGCAATTATCTTAATGCTTCTTCACTTTTATGCATTGTATGATAATGTAAAGGTAAATTGTAAACGGAAACTGATTTGGTGGTGTGTGTGTGTGTGTGTGTGTGGTGTGGGTGTGGGTGTCAAAGTGTTTGTTGTGTGGCGCAGTGAAGATTACTTACTGCTGTTGATGTACTTTGATATTCTATATCTCTCTTCATACTCTTTCTCCTCTTCCCTAGCGCTTTTTACATGTTTTTCCATTTTTTTCTGAACACATTTTTTTTAACTTTACACTTTTTATAGAAGGGTTTTCGACTTTTTTGCGATTTTTATAATTAAGAATTAAATTCTCTTTCTTTATTTACACTTAGCTTTTCCATCTCGTGAAAATACGAAAATTTTGAACTTATGAATTAATCCTTAGCTAACTGATTTTAATTAAATACTCGATCATTTATTGTAAGGTACTCCTTAAATTTAAGTAAAGTCTTAGTGTAGCATTACTTTTATGTATAGTAGGTATGTATAATTACGAGAGTCACCACCCTTGCTAATTAAACTATTGCTTTAATTAATTATTAAATAGGTATACTTAATAATGTAAACGTATGTTTGCATCAATGACATGGCATGTCATAATAAATGATCATAATACATCAACACGCACAAAAACACAATTGTCTTAATTCGCTGAAATGCTTTTTCCCATCAATGGTTAATATGTTATTGCTACATTTAACCCGATTGGATTTACTCTATTTAAACCTACACAGGGGACAGTGTTTTTCCGCCCATTTTCCCTTAATTAAAAATCCAAAAGATATTGCTTAGCAATTATTTGTCCATGCATTCCAGGCTAAGAAACAACTGACACTCTCGTCTACTAGCAAGCACTCGAATCTTTCCCTGTTCACGAATGACCTTAAAATAGCAGGTTAGAGCCTACCTACCTAAATAATTTGATTACGGAGCGAAAGAACTGAAAAAAAGGACTGGACATGTCTCTGCTAATTCCTACGCTGTACGTAGCTCCTGATTTCACTGCACCTAAGGAAACACAACTTTTTGTTGCAGTATTTGCTTAGTAATTAATTTGAATGGAACGAGAGAGGCAGGAACACAATAATAATGAAGGGAAACACTGGACACTGGAAATGAATGGAGAAATATATATTGACACTCATTCATACTGATGCACTCAAATGAAAGTCTGCGGACACATTCTCTCGTGGAAGAAGCAACTAATGTAAAATCACTTGTGAAATCAGCCATTCAATTGCTTTCCAGTCCATATAATGATCAATCAGTGACATAACAACCGATAAAAATGCCAAAGAAACAAGCGTTTGTTGAGCTAAGAGTTCTGATGTGGCATTGCACAGGTGTGTACAACCCCATAAGCACTCAAGTCAGTTTTTACGACAATCGTAATTAGAAATACTTGTGATTAATTAGTCATACATTAGAATTACTTGTTGATTTCATTAATACGACGACCTAAAATTAGTGTTGGATTGGAGCGCAATATAATTAAGGGTAAGACGTTTACATCTGTCCATTCTAATTCATTAAGGACACAAGTCTGAAGCCAGAAACGGCATGCTCGCCGCTCATCTTTGTCGACTAAGGGACAAATCATTTCCTATTTTAGTGACATGACATGACCTGAGTTGACATGACATGACAAGGCAATCAAATCTTATTCGTTCTTTGTTTGTTTGTTTGTTTTGTAATTATTATTGATACTGTTACATACTTATCACACCTAAACTATGACCTACCTACCTACTAGTTATCATACGACGTTTTATCATGATAATTTGATTAGGAATTCTAAATTTTGGCATCATTTTCATTATTTAGTCACTTCTTAAGGGATGAAATTTAGAAAATCCTCTTCCCATCTCTCAAATTACTCAATACATTTAAAATCATTATGGCTCTTCAAAAAATATTTACCGTGTCTACATTACGAAACTACATTATTAAATTAATTGTCATAACTCACTTACTAGAGACAGTTAGGTACGCAATTCAACTTTGAGACTCAATTACAAATAAAAAACAAACTGGGAAATAAATGTCTGTCGGCTCCTAATTCCTCGGGATTTCCGACGGACCTGACCGGACTTAACTTACTTCCTAAATGCAACGGGAGGCTATTAGAAGTCGAATCGAATTTCAGCCCACTGAACTGCGTAGAACGGAAAGGAGTCCTACGCTAAATAACACCCACCAGTACGTGTGTATTATGTGTGCGCGTGCGTACTCGCTCTAGCACTGAACTGCTTACTACTTTACTTACCCGGTTTCGTGGCATAATGTAATGTATATAATAATTTCGTGTGTTCATGTAGATTACAGAATAGTTACTTCCTATTATTTGTCCACAATAAAATAATTTATTGTGATTCCCCTGGCTTCTTCTCGTACAGTAGATACTATTTATTAGCTAATCCCGTCCTGTAGCATTCTTTCCAATACAAAATTACACCCGACAACATCTTCATCCACCTCTACCTATTTATTATCAGTAAATCTTAGCTAGTAATTCATTATCAGTAATTATACTATGGTAGCTAGTTATGTAATTAACAGTCTTATGGCGTTGCGAGATTGCATGTGATTCTTATTCATACGCAAACAGGATATCAAATCAATTATGTAACTAATATCCTTCGGTTGTAATTTAATGCAATGCTAAGTATATCATCATATGTTTTCATCTTCAACAAGATAGCCCTTCTCAATTTAGCCATGATCATTTCACTCAAACAAAAAAAAACCCAGAACGTACGTTCTCCCTTTTGAAGCCTTTCTGTTGATCCTAACCTAAATCAAGCTTGAAATTTCCAAAGTAAAGCTAATCGAAAGGTAGGAGGAGCGAAACGCATAGTTTTGTAAAGTCTTATTCATTGTCCTTAACCTAATACGTTAAACCTCCCTTCGTACACTTTTAATTTCTCACTTTTGTGAACTCTAAAATCACGAATATTCTCTGTTAATACTTTTTTTTTGCATGAAGCAGTAAAATATTTTAACAATTATTGTTTCTGAAAAGTCTGCTATTGATGTGACGTGTGACATTTTAACCAATGATTCCCAATCAGAATATATTTTCCAGTATTAGCGTCATAAAGAAAGTGAAATGAGGAAAGGAAGGAGCTCCTTCCCTCCTTCATTGTACCCTACAAAGATATTTTAATACGTGTCTCATTGAATAACTTGATTGGCACTGAAAAGACCACAAACAACAACGGCAGGTTTCCCCCGAATTAGTTAACTCCTAGTTCTAGTGCTTATAGTTAGTTAGGGCCATATGAATCTTATCGTTACGTTTACGTATCCGTTTCTCTAGCCTAGTCTAAAATTATTACGTTTCCGTCAGAATGAATTTCATGACCAACACACAGTCACAACACATCCCCCATGCATTCACACTTATTGTATCGCTGTCTCACACATTTCTACTGAGGTACACATAATTATATAATATGATCATCATCTGTATTAATTATACTACTGTGCTATGGTAAATTCTAGCCTCACCTCATTGTCGATCAACATAACTTGCTAGACTACATGCAGGAGCTCCTATTATTCTAGCACTACGTAGGTATCTCTAAAAAACTGTCTGTCAACTTGCATTAAATGCCTAGCAATAGTTAAGAGAGAACAAAATTCTCACGACCAGTAGTCACATGAATAAATTATTGTTTGAAGTGGTTCAGTCGATTCTAAATTCCATTTGATGCTTTCACTAGAACTATTTTTATGTGCATTACATTTCTTAGGCTACCTAACCATAATAATATTATTATCAATATCCTGCCTAAAATTAATACCTAACGTTTCCTTTCCCTACCTAATTTAGTTTCTCTATCATTTTCCTTCCCATGCCTGTCTACAGCATTTTTCAACGGGAATTGTACATCGTGAATTTATTGTGGTGAGAGCACAATAATATTATGATTTCCCTGCCATCGTTCCATTCCCTCCCTTCTAAATTACAGGTGTGACTATGTGACTACCTCGCTATCCCTTAGTTACTTATTTAGCCTAGCCTACCTATATAGTTCACTGACAATCTACATCTGCCTACGCCTACCTACTCATAATCAAATGAATACTTATGTAATTATCTGATGATGATAAGCATATAATATATATGTATCTTAATCTTAGTGACATCATTACTTCGACATTAGTAAGTACTTACCTATTGTTACAATATTTATATCTATATAAACAGTACAGTTACAGTTCATTAAAAAGACGGTATTTTGTCATGTGGAGGCAATCACCAAGACAAGAATGTGTTTCACCGTGATGAGCTATAAAGGAAGCCAAAGCTTGTAGTTGTATAATTGTGGTCGTACGTACGTAGTAGTAATGTTATGTATAATAATAATATATGTACTTTGCAGCTTAACCTAACAACTTACAGAGACGATAAAAATTAAAAACTCAAATCAATTAGTACACAGACCAGATAGAGAGTTTACCACCGAACCCCAACAAACTCAATCCATGGGAATCCCTCAGAGGAATTTTACATTGAGTTAAATTGGATCTGAATTGAATAGACACTAATATTTAATACACAGGAGCGAGCAGTCACTTGGAAACAAATGCATTAGTTGACATATGACATAACAAATTATTACAACACCCAACATCAGAGTGTTCTGCTCTTTCTTTCGTGGGCGGGGTCACCTCTGCTCGCACTCGGCTCCCTCTCCTTAGCCATCAACCCTCTTCTGAGCCGAATGGCAAGGGAAAGAGAGACCATTTTATAATAGTAGTGTAGTCTGTAGGTAAATCTACTAAAACTATTCTGCTTTGCTAAGGTATTTGCATGGATCATATTATGGAGATAGTCTAACAATATTTTTTAGTAATTAATAGTAACAGTAAGGGTTACTCCTGTCTTGTCTTATATCAATCTCCTTGTTCCTTGTACATCAAATTAAAGTATATCACTCACTTACTCACTAAATAATAATAATAATAATAATAACGAAGAAATGTAACACTAAATATAATAGTAATATAATGAATGACAATAATAATAATAATAATAATATAATTAATAACAATACATAAGTAATTTACATAATACAAAAATTCAAGTCAGATCACTCCGCAACTTCCTACGTTCCTTTTTATAGTGCAGTGTATAATAGTTACTTATACTTTTTACGCGGTTCTTTTATACAAAACGACAAGTCAAAACTCAAGTAAGATAATAATATATCGTTATTATATATTTGTTCCTCAAGACTACAAACATTAGACAAACTAACAATAAGACGTATCCTGCCTACTGAATTAGTAATACGTAACTTTAGAGCTACTTGTACTTGTTCAATAATAGCAAATCCACAGAGAACGTTAAAATATTATAATAATCGTGCAGTGCAGTGGCAATTTTCACTTATGACCTGGTATTATTAGTACCTAGCTAAATAGTTTTAGTAGTACGTAAAACATACATACGTACGTACTGTTCAAGTATGTTGGGGATGTAGTCGTCGTAGTAGTAATAAATCTGCGGAGACAACTCCCGAACTAAGTAAGTAAATCTCTACTGAACGTAGGTTAATTGTAATATATCTGTACGGTTACATTAATTATTTATCATGAACAACAAAAAGTTAATTTGTACAATCAGATTTCTTTTGATATTAAACTGCTGAGCTTGATAGTGATCAATTGTCAGCCCTTGTCAATTGTCAGTCCTAATTCATACACCCTCAACTCTCTTAATTTTAACTGCATTAATTTTAACTAGTGGTACATGCTCCTCCTCCGCTCAGAGACACTCCCACTTCGAACACAGCACTCGTCAAATTCAAAACAATTTTAACCTTCATGCTGACAAATTTAACAACAATGAATGAATGGGATCAACAGCAAAAGATTTCAGCACATTGCAATGAAGTAATAACTAATTGGCTATATATAATTAATGGTTCATTGAATGCTGACTGAAAAGGAGAAGAGGGGGGGGGGAGGGGTCATGCGGAGGGTGGGCTCATTGTCAACCACAAATCCCAAAGGTACTTGATATTTACTTGTTCTACTCTTACTTAGGTCTACGAAAGCTTTTGTATGTTGCTACACAAATACTTGACAGATATTTCTGTACGCACTGTTGTCTGCCCTACATTTGTGTTACTTTAATTTTTAAGGGTTACATAATTTACTTTTAGTTAGTTATTTTTTGTCGACGGCCGTATTTGACTTTTTGACTGGATTGACTCACTACCATTTTGTTTGGTACATTCGTATCGATCGTGATCGTATTTATGAACTTTTCTTAACCATAGTATTATCTTACTTAGCACTAAACATCAAGTTTATAACGCTCCCGTAGACACGTTGAATAAAATTAACTCTATGTTTAGCCTACGCTGCTGTAATTATTTATTCCTAGGTTTACTTGTCTATATACTGTGTTTATTGTATTATTAAATGTGTACTTAATTGTTTATATTAAATTCGGAGAAACGTAAAACGTTAAGTCTAGGCTTCATGAGTGAGTAAAAGTGAAAGACTTGGTATGTGTGGAAAAACTCAACAAAAATCATTTCGTAACTTATGAACTAATGGACATAATAATAATAATAATAATAATAATAATAATAATAATAATAATAATAATATAACAATAGTAAGGGTAAATAGCTAAGTCATAGCAGGTAGGTGTTCCTTAGTTGATTAGGTAGGTAGTAATACTCTGGCACAAGAAATTGTAGACCAGGCTTGAATTAAAACTGTGAGATTAAAGTATACTAGTTTGATTGATTGCTACACTTAGTTAGGTTATTATTATTAATTATCTACATACATAATAATAGTATAGTTGTATATTAACATTAGGCAGCCCTATCATCCTAATAGTTATTAGAATAACGAAATGCAATGGAATAGGTTAAAGGCAACAAATTTCAGTTGTCATCTTCCGATCAATGCATAGTACTGACTGGTCATTAAGCAAATTGCTTGACACTCCACACTATACTTGTCCTATCGTAAGGTGAACATCGGGGGATGCCCGAGGAAATTCAACCGCACTTTGTCGTACGCATGTGCAGAGTGTTGATAACATGAGCTAGTAGGTAGTCGAGACTAGTCACATGTGAGGCACTCCAGTAAAATCATAATCGAAAAGAAACGGCGACCATCATCGTGTCCCTCTGAATTACATTGAATTAAAATATTGTTGGTTGTATTGTAGATTATTGCGTCCATGTTCAAGTCGCTCACCCCTTACTGCCAAACGAGTAAGTGAGCAAGTACAACAAACACAGCAGTACTTATTGCATTAACGAATGTGTCAATCAAGTCACGGCAGCAATGTACATGTATGGGTGGTTGGGAGCTTCGCCAACCCTTTGAACAACTTAGTAGAGGATTATAATAATATTATTAGAGTTACAGCTAAATAGATCAGTACTTAACAAGAGGAGGAGGAGGAGGAGTAAGAAGCACAATACATTCCCAAGGACCGAGTGCTTATGCTTAGTACAGGGCTCCTTAACTAATTCATCAGAGGAGGAGTGATCCAATCCAGGGCTCCTCCCCCATTTATTTATTTACAACAGTAAGTCTCCTACGTAAATGTTTGATTATTGAAAAGGAATTAGTTCTAATGTCCTTTTTGCACACTTTTGTTCCAGGTGATTTCTACTGCTGAGTAGCTCGCAACGTAAATTAATCAGCAGCTTAGTCTACTTTATCATATTATTATATAATCTAATGTTGTTTAGATGAGATACTCTTTTTCCTACTACTGATGTCATTAAAATGCTGCGTTAAGGCAATGATTGAGGACACAAGTATTTGTCAACTTAAATTACGAGCTAGACTTGAATTCAAAACAACAACTTACTGGGTAGGTAGGTACATTAACTTATCATATTATTGTGAAGACTTGCAATTGTCACCTCAGAATCCTAACTCTTAATTTATCCGAGCTTCCCAATTACACTAACCTTTTCATTTCGTTCGTTAGCTTTTATTAATCGCTGTCAATTAACGATGTGAGCATTTGAAGATCAAGTGTTGGAATAAATTTAGAGTCGAATACTTTACGTCTTACTTTAAGGCGTGCTGTTAGAGCCAGTCAGCACACCTGGAGTTCTTGGCACGCGACGATAAGTGAATCCTCGAGTTCCGTCAGGTCCAAATGGCTGTCGGTCCAATACCACACGTTTCGCAGTCTCGTCCACTGACAACTTCGTAACGCGGTTAAGCAAACGTTCCGGGCGCTGACTCTCCCTACACGTCAGCACAACACAATGCGCCAATTAGGAAATAGTCTCAGACATCAGCAGACAGAATCTCTGACAACCCACGTCGAGTCGTGTGTCTACCCCTTGACCTTGTTTTATCACAATTTTATAGTATTTTATTATAGAGATTATGTGAGACTCACCCCAGCTTGACGACTGAACAGGCCGAAGACTTCCCGTTGCGTGGATTTTGAAGAATGACGAACTCGACCTCGTCCCCAGGATTCAAATGCTGATGGTCCTTAACTTCCGACATGTGAAAAAAGAGTTTCTTGCCGTCATCCAACTCGTAGGAGAGAAAGCCGTATTGTCCTGTTAGAACATGCAAGGGATTGGATCCAGTTCTTAGACTCTTAGTTCTCACTCATATAAAAGCTGTTAAAAAGTAGACAGTAATACTCTGATGATCTGTACCCTTGACCGCTTCAACAGTAGCTCGCAGCTTCTTCCGATCAGCCCGGATGTTGACGGGCTTGCCTTGGGCGTCCAGCTGGAATTCCACCACTTCTCCCGACTGCAAGATTTCCTTCTTGTTCAGCATGGAGATGATTCCATACGGATAGCCGTGTCCATCGTTCCCTTCAATAAAACCCGTGTACTCCGTCTGGTCTGGGTTAGCACCACGAAGAGGACGAGTCACGACGCCGTGTAGGATCTCCGGGAAAACGGCCGCACGTCCGATTGAGCCCTTTGGAAGGGGCTTCACGATGTCAGCAGCAGTGCGCCCGTACACGGGCGGCTTCCCGCTCTCCACGTACTCCACTTCTTGACCAAGCTCCAGAGCCGAAAATTCTCCAACAAGGGAGCTACACAGTCAACATTCCCCATTAGCACAACATCCCATAAAATGGTTGCCACCACAGCTCCACTCTAGACATTGCTACACCTAAATCTGCACTGTGATACTGTGATCTTTATTTACTACATAATAGGCATAGCCGGCTAAATTAATAATATACACTTTAACTGCAAGCTCTTTTATTAAATTCCTAAGGCTTCTTCAGCCTTTGCTCTAATAACAGCACTCAGCTTCGAATTCATAAAATTTGAATCATTGCATCATAAGCAAGTAAATTCTTTATGAGTTTTAAATAAGAGTCAAGGTTTGCATTAACGCCGTTTGTAGTTTAAAAAAAGAGGATTTTTCTTATACTTTTGTATGCATTATATATTTGTGTGTCTAGTCGACCTCTGCCTCTCTGCTAGATTGAGACTACGAGCAAAGCATGTGAATAAATGATGATCAATTACCTTGAATGGAAAAATATCTCTTCATCTTGAGTAATGGTTTCAATAAATCCGAATCCTTCCTTCAGAGTGCAGATGAATCCTTTCATAACGATGCGGGGACTTTTGTTAGAAGCCTCGTTGACGCTGGTGTCGCTGGAGGAGCTGCTTCGGTAAGCATGGTACTTAGAGCCTTGGCCATTGACCTTGTCAGAGTCGTCAGGGGAGCTCTTTTCCCCGTTAACAACGTCGTCGAGAATGTCGTCGACGGGAGAGTCCAGCCCATCGCTAGAACTTTCATTGGGGCAGGGAGTCTCGCAGTCAGAGCTCATCGGATTTGGCAGCCCTCCACTGGCCATTGAAAGTCCCACTGAAGATGGGCTGAAAGAATTCGAGTCACAAATCTTGTTTTGATGCAGAGGCTCGGGTTCCACCATCTCCGGAGACATGCTCGGCTGCGTCAGCGTAGAATTCATTCGGCTGCTTTGCATAAGCTGCTGAAGACGATCATCATGACTTTCCAAAATTTCAGGATGTTGATGTTGAATATTGGCAGCAATTAGCTCACGGTTACGACGCACTTGGTTGATGTCAAAAGTTATCTGCAATGGAAAGCAAAATAAATATTAATTAAGGAGGGGTAGACATATTTGTCAATTTGGATGTTTCCATTCATGAAAACTGCCTTAGCCACAAGCAGGAGGAGAGCCTTGCAATTCCCTCAAAAGTAGGTCATCTCAAAAAGTTGAATTTTATTCAAAAATCTTTCCAAAAGGGCATTTAAAAAATATACTTGTGATAAGCCTGATTTCATAAAGTAATTTCCCCCCATTAAGTCGCATCCCACATCATACTTAAATAACTTGGCCATTGTTTAATGTAGAAATGGGAACCGTCAGTCCACGAGTAATTGTCAATTTTACCTTTACCTCCTGGCACTCAGCGTCAGTGATCGGGCCATCAACTTTCAAAGTCTTTGCAGGAGTGAAGCTCCCTGTTGTCTCACTTCCACCACGTTTACTCATGTTAGCAATAACGACCTACAGGTTTACTACGAACAATATGATAAGCAACCTACAGGGCAGGTATAATATTGTTCTAGATCAAAAGGGAGCGACAAAGTCAAAAACAAAACAAAAATGGAATCAAAACAATTATTTGCAGACAAAAGCAACGAGAATGATTCGAAATTCGAATTTGCAATGTCACGACTAGCTGTCTCCAAATTTGAAACTGTAAAAATATTCTAGAGCTAGAGAAAAAAAGCTGTTCCACCTCCAGAAAGTTCTGTTGAAATTGAAACTGGAGGCAAAATGCTGAGGGAAAGAAAGAGTGTCATTGAACAATGGACGTGCTGCCGCCCAATCGGTCTTTACATGTAAGTTGTTGTGCAGAAGAGCCATGCGGTACACTTCACATTAACATGAGTAGAGTATGAAATAGGAAGTGTGTGCACACGACAACAACGCCGCGCGGTAATAATAATATTATTATCACCGTTGCGTTGTTGCGGTTTTGGCGGCTATCCTGCCCTAATAATATTATACATTTGCACTAGCCTGGACTCAACGGGGGAATGTCTGTCTGGGTCCAGGAAGGCGTCTGTCGCCAATGCAAGCACAGAGAGTGCAAAAAGGCACACAATAGGTGACAGACAGGTGCAGTACAGCTATAAGCCGAACAGCAATAAAAACTATAAGATATTATTATCAGCCTTGCCGCAAACTTGCAATGTCTATTATGCACAGTCAGTGAAAATCAGTTTTTTTGAAATTGAAAAGCTTGAACAGTGAAAAATGTCAAAATATTTCAAACTTGCACTGACAAAAAATTCGAAAGTGAGATTAAACAGTCAAAGGATGATTGTTAGCAGTAGTGACCGAGTGACAGCAGCGAACAACGAAAGGTAAGTCTATTTTTAAACTTTCAACTTTTTTGGTAATCATATTCTATTATTTCTCTAGTTTTTAAAGAAAGAGATGATGAGTATTGAATTACAGCCAGGAGTCAGGAGTTGATAGATGAGGTCAAAGGCAAACTAAATTAAATAAAGGATGGTCATGTAGTCATATCATCACAGAGAATTCCCATCCTTGAATCTTTTGCTAGAGAATGAGCATAGCCTTAAGAATTGGGATAGTTGGCCATTTGAAATGATGGATTAATTAATGGTTCTTTAAGAGTGGCGTTACAATTGACTAGCGTAGACTGTGCACCCTATCCCAGTGCAAGAACGGACAATGGTGAGCCGTTCTTTAAGGGCGGGCCTATGAATGGCCGAGAGTTGTGACAAGAGATGGTCATTTGGATAGATAGCTGTGTGTTTAATATGCAGAGGAAAGTGGGGATGTGATTGGTGAGAGTGTACCTTGGTGCCGACTCGAATGTCGCGTAGATTCTTGCAGTCCTTCCAATGGAAGATAATAGTTTCCTGCTGCCACTCGTTAATCTGGTACTGAATGACGCCAGGCTCTCCAGGAGAATCGCTTCCAGAGCTGTTAGGCCCAGTCAGTTGCTGTAGGGTTTCTGCAGAAGAAAGTCCTTGAATGAGCCTTTCGGTTACATTCGCTGGAAGCCCCAAATTTGCAAGGGAAGGCAGAAGGCCAGCTAGAGCTTCCTGGCTGACCCACGGAGTAGACGGCTCCCGCACCACGACGCCCTTCACGCTCTTGCTCAAAGGGATCTCGAACTGCACCGTGCCGGGTTTCAAGTACTTGATGCGGATGCCCGACTGACGAACAGGACTAGTGGGGTCCTACGGCCACAACCACATCATTTAGCCACATTTACATTTATTATTTTCAGAGTTAATTAGATTAGTAAGACATTCTTTCCTCAACAATTTAAAATGCGTTGAGCATCCTAGCAGAGAGGGCTGAGGCTGAGGGCGGCCCTGCAGCCGCCCTTTCCTTGCATGCACTTATGTTATATTATGGGGCATTTTGAATAAAAATTGCGAAACTGACTGGTATGATGGTGAACTCGACGTCGTCAGCGATCTTGGGTAGGCGGTTGAAGTCGAGGAGCTCGTTAAACCTGAAGTACATTTTGAAATCCCGCTCAGCACAAGTGATGTAGCCACAGCCGTCCTAGAAGAGTTAGTCATAAATAAATAAATTAGAATCCCTTCTTGTATATGAAGTCAAGTCACTACAAGTGAATTGGAGTGTGTGGGTGGAGTGGGAGATGCGCACCTTGATGTTGGAAATGACGCCTTCCTCCCGTCTCTCTCCAGACACGACAAAGGACTCTTCGAGCAGAGTGATGTTGGTGGCTCGTTGCTGCTTGTCTCGTCTGTCGACGGCCAAAGAGAACTCGACCCAGTCTCCGTGGCGCATGGTGAAGGATCCCTTTTGGTCCTTCTCGCCGTAGACGACTTCAAGCTCTTGGCGGTCAGGGCCGCGATAGCGAAGACGGCCCTGCATCGTCTCTGAGCGGGGAGTGGGGCCGATGGTCACTGGGCTCGGCTGCGTCTTGTCAATGGGCTTCAGCACTTGCCCCTTGAGAATGTCCATGCCGATGTCTTCAAAGACGACGGTGCCGCCTGGAAGCTTCGTGATGCTGCAAGCGACCTCCTTTCCCTGAACAGAAGCGGACACCTACGCTTTACTATAGTCAGTTTCCTATCTCTGGGGTGGCGACGCTTAGAAATGTGTAGAATTGTTGGTGACATACATATTCAGAACTTACATTTCGAGTTTGTATGTTAAACTCGACGTTGTCGCCCACAACGATCCCTTCGTGCACTCTCGTCTCCGAGAAATGGAAAAAGATCTCTTTGGCCACGTCAGCTCGCTCAATGAAGCCGAAACTGTCTTTGATCGAGCTCACGATGCCCTTGTAGCGCACGGGCTGCGCCGGGTTCTCCAGACGCACGTAGCGGGCAGTTAAATTTCCACTCCTGCACAACCCCAAATCCATTTAGCCTTTTGTAATTAGAAAGGGACACATGGCCTATGTCGCCAAGGCACGGCCCTTACCTTTGGTTCGTTGCGATCTGGAAGCTTACGGTGTCTCCAGAGCACAGACTGACATTCCCTTCGATGTCCTCCTGGCAGTACGGCAGGAAGAAACATTCTCCGCGATTTTCGTAGCTAATGCGTCCTTGAAGCTCCCCGTTACTCTCGTGATGCAATTCAGTGGTCACCGTGCCGGTCACTCGCTCTTCGCTGAGGACCTGCGGACAATAGAACAAATTCTTGCACCTCCGTAGACACAGCCCTTGCCCCAAATGGGAAAACACCTTCCCAGTCACGTGTACAACAAAGTATGATATGCACTCTCTAGGCCTCTAATGCCATTATTACCATGACCATGAAATCACTGATAGAGATAGTTTCTCCTCTCAAGCATCTGCTTTTAGAAAACACAGAAAATACTATTTTCCGCTTGCTAAATATTTTTCAGAAAAAATTATTTACGTTTCAGAAAAATGAGTTGTGTATATTGTTAGATTTTTTCAAAATCAAAAATCAATTGCGTTAGAGAATTTGAAAGGCCATCCGAGGCTTCTTGTTTACTTATTTTTAGAAATAAATTTCCGATTTGTTGCCTTATCTCTGTCAGTGATTTCAAGAAGTTCAGTTACCAGACAAAACACAAAGCAATGATAATAATGCGGCAACGTACCGACAAAATGAAAGCAGCAAATTATTGTACAAAATAGAATAGAAACCTAACCAAGGAAAATGTGTTTCTGGTCAATTATGAACTAGGTAAAAGAGCAAAGCTTAAACTAGGTTCATAGGCAATTTACACACCACATACATATAATCAAAATTAAGACTCAAAAACAGCCCGAAGAGACTTTAGAGTATAAAAATATTACTTAACCCAAATGCAAGTTTAGAGAAGAAAGTAATAATGTAGTAAACCCTGGCACAACCACCTCAACCTCAAATTCACAATGGACAAATTTTCATTCAAAATTCAATAACAAGAGTTCTTGCTTCCAAAATCACGCCCTCCATCTCCCAGTTGTGCAAATAGAAAACCACCATTGAAAAATATAGCTGCCGATAATTTCAAGAGCGGAAAATAGTTGTACAAAGTATTTATACAGCTTTTCATATTTGCATACAGTAGTATTCATACGTTCAACAACATGGATAGTTCCACAGAAGATACAACTTTCTCGATTGCACTAATCAAAAGCCAGGCAATGTCTCCGAGTCTCCGATCTTCAACATTGCAAATCTGCGGCTGCTGCAATTTCTAGCTTAACTCTTTTAGTTCTATTCAATTTCTAAGAAATTGAACAGTTACAGAGTTTAATTCAATAATTATGGGCTACAAATTTAGAGAAGTGATTGGCTGCTGCCACTTCACCTCGGAGAATTTGTGACTCCATAATGTGAATTATGCGAGTACTTTCACACACGGCTACATACCGTCGAGGTTTCGCCGATTTTAGTGAGTGTGAAGTACAAAACAGGTTTTTATGCGTAGCTACGCTGATAAAAATATTTGTGGGTTGCAATAGTGAGCGTTGATTTAGATTTATGGTCACTTTTGATTATGGCAACCAGGTTTGTAACCTTCGATGAATATCCACGTAGCGACGTTGGAAAGGAAATACAGTGCAATTAAATTGTTGAATAATATCTGGAAAAAATAAAAGTTTGGACAAGAAACATAATGGCATGAATACCGTAGTGGCAAAAGGATTAATGAAAAAGCCAACACCGAAAGACCAGGTTGCTATGTACAGAATAATTGACTTGCTATGCATT
This sequence comes from Tomocerus minor, assembly GCA_009936455.2. Lineage (NCBI taxonomy): Eukaryota > Metazoa > Arthropoda > Collembola > Entomobryomorpha > Tomoceridae > Tomocerus > Tomocerus minor. The sequence goes on from JAAAYG020002343.1 coordinate 21,714, forward strand.
TCTGAGCGTCAGTGTGTACCACTTAAAACGCAATGCGCCAACTACACAGGACATGTGTAAGAATTGAAAATTAAATAAATCCAGAACAAGAAGTGAGAATTATTGAATCAGTTAATGGAATCGTGTTAGCGGGGATCAATGAATTTTCGAGAATAAGATTAGCCCAGGTTGTTGGTGGATGAGGTAATTGAGCCTTCAAGCCTCGAACGACTTACTACTTCAGGTCCAATTTTTGTAACAGCGCTTGCAATTGGCTTCCCTGTACGACGATCGTACGTCATTTCGAATTCCACAGGGTCGCCCAATTTCAGATGCTCAATTGTCCCCTCGAATTGACTGAAGTGAAAGAAAAGTCTTGCTTGCCTCTCGCAGCATTGAATGAATCCATAAGAGTGCTGAAATAGTAAAACAAGAAAACAGTTTTCATTTAGTTGTCACATCAGTCATCTAATTCCCTTCCCTATAAGTCATACATCAATTAAACATTATTGTATCGTAAAACGCTATTAACATTTCTAAAAATTAAAGCTCGATCACTTTTCGCAATATGTCTATTGTAGACATTATTGTAGAATCCGCATTTTCTCTGTCTCATTAACATATTCGTTGAAACAACACATTTCATGAAGAATGTTGAAATTCTTTGATAGCTTTGCCTTTAGTTCACAATTCTTCCAAACATTTTAAAGCCAATGGTTGCACCATTTAGGAAAATTCGGTAAGAGGGATCCTAGTAAAGGTTAGGTTTGCTTTACTAGGATCCAATTCTACTCTACTGCTCGCTTAATTACATCTATCGTCATTTTGCAACTTCGTGTAGCATATGCCATTGTTTGTAGCGGCCTAGTTCCTATCAGGTAATTTGTGTGTAGGTAAGCAGAACAACTGCATAGCTACCTACTCCAGAATCTCCTTACTTTTACTCTAATTTTTACTAAACGATATTGCAGTGATTTTGAAGTGCAGCATTACTTTTCTCGCCTTCCGTCCATGCCAACTTCCTCCATTGTTTACATTATATTTACAATGGTCTTAAAATCCCATGGCTACTTTAGAAAGGAAGTTGCAGCACTTGACGGAATCACAATTCCTTCAGCCCGAATCATGAAAATTAGGAAAAGTACATTGGCATGCAGCTGGAGAACTGTAGCTATTTATGTAAAACTCTGCCATTGATTGAAAGTAGAAGGAATAGGTAGATTCCTAACTGAAATTTGAGAGGAAGGAGAAAGAAAAGAGCTCTGACTGAATTGAGTGGCTCCTTTAACTTGTACTTTCAGAATGGTCAAGAGAATGTCTGGAATTAAATGCAATCGGGGATTGTGGGAAGAAATGAGTTGGAAGGAGTTGGATGTCGTCTACGGGAGCTACTCAGTGCAGACGGCGCACTCGAGATAAATTCTGCTAAGTTAAATGCTCACTTTCTTGAGTGTTTTTTGTACTCTACCTATGTTGTTAGTTGCAATTTCGGAATTTGACCTGGTTACAAAAATGATCCTGATCTGATCTCTCACAATTACATCTGTGCCCATTCAGGTTAGTCATGAGCAGCATTTCCTTCTTTGAGATTCGATTGGAGCAATTCTAAAAGATGTTGAACAGTTCCGTTAATCTCATTCTACTTCAAGTACC
>JAAAYG020002354.1:0-31256 GCA_009936455.2 Tomocerus minor
CACGAAATAAGGGTAGGCATAAATTTTTCGCGGAAGATGTCATTTGATATCATCAAGCAAGTTGTTTTTCTGCTCTTTATTGCACCAATTTGAATTATTTTTCTGCCACGTCCACATAGTTTACTATGCCCTCGCCCAGACATAAATTACTGTTAGCGCACAATATAATCCTAACTGCGAAGAAAATAAATTTATGCTAGACTAGTGTAGGGCCGGAGAGAAGCAGACGATACCAGAACAGAGTGGAGAAGCTAGTCATACGAGAAGAGTTTCAGCTTTCGTTTTCTTTGCTTACTTCACTTGACTTTGCCTTTTCTTCTTTATATCCTCTCGTTTCATCCACAGGCAATCCAATATACACAAAAAATATGTTTAATGCATAACCTCCATGGATGCAGTTTGTACATATACACACATAAGAACTACACACGACACAAGATATAAAACCGGCTCTAACTTATTTTTGTACTTATTATTAGGTACATTAGCTATAGGATATTGCTAATATACTTTTTAAATATACAAAGATATCTTGCCATATAAAAAGGCTTATAAACACTATTCGGTGTTTCTTCAACCTCAAGTATTTTCTACTACAAAGAAACTATGGCGGTAGGTAATAATATCCTATTATTTCAGTCGTATAATACAACATAATTTTAAGTACCTTTAAGAAGTGGATATACAGTGGGACTATACACTCATATCGTCATAGATAATTCAGATAAAATAACTTATAGTTTGAATGGCCCTGCTTTTACATAGTAGGCAAATAAGCACTAAACTACATAGTACATTTGTAAGTAGCGAGAGAGTGAGAGAGATATTTTGGTAGAGATACAACGAAGAACTAAAGCGGAGTCAACGGAGAATGGCGGTAGTAGACAGGTAGGTAGGAAAAGCAATTTCGCAATTTTCGAGGACAAAAAAGATGGGATGGGCATAGGAAGACAAGTCGAATCAAGTAAAGTAATAGAGCTAGAATATATCAAGAACGAAGGGATGAGAGGAGAGAGAATCTTTATACAGATACTACATTACACTCATATGAATGTCCTTACACTCCGGCTTGTTTACAGATCGTGCGAGATGTGAGTGCATATACAAAACAGACAGTTCTTTTTCCTCCAGAATATAACTATCTAGTAGTGTCTAGTAGAGTAGAGTGTGTGTAGTGTGAGGAATATGAGAGTTGAGAAATTGTTCGACTCGGTGAGAACTTATGCACTAAGGCAAGCAACGTGAAGTAAATAACGTGTCTTGTTCATCCGATGTTGCCTTATAATAGAATGGAAGGAAACCTTAGTTTCGCTAACAGACATAGTGTACAAGTTTTAGTGTCTTTCTCGGTATACATAAAACAGATAGTTAACATTTCCAGCAATAGCTATACGAATAAAGAGTAATAAAGAATTCGTTGGGTTACCTTCATCCTTTGCCTTGGCATGGCTTCACTTGGCTTCTCTCGATGTAAATATATTCAGCATTCCAGATATTACAGACTTTCGGCTAAAGCATTGCGTAAACGAAAGCTTCTGTCTTCTCCACACTCTCTTTACTTAGTTTAATACTCTCGTCTATATGTTCCCTCTCGGATGTGTAGCCAAATAAATACATTACATTAGACTTAATTCTCTTCTGCTGGTGTGTGTGGTATATTTTTTGTTATTTGTTATATATATTTACGTTACGGGCATGGTTAGTGTGAGGACGAGGAGGCGAGACAACAGTTTCGCCTCTTCTTTGCCACATCTCCTCTACAAGAATTTCAATTGTGCTCTGATGCGAACAACAGTGAGCAGAGAGTTCAGTTGAGATATTTTCTTTTCTTTGACACTTAATATATTCATTCCCTCCGCTACATATCAGAAGAATCAAAGTGCTGTGTTGAAGTGATATACTGTAAGCAACGACTTATATATAAATGGATAGTTTTGTGCAGTAGTGAACCATGTTGGCTTATAATAGATTTTTCTCTCTTCTCCTATTAACATAAGTGTACTCAAAAATATTTTTTCGAGAACAAGATAAGCTTTGAAACTGGGAGATGAGAGTGTGTGCAAATAATGACTACAACTACTCACTTACTTACATACAGAGTCCTTCAAGTATCTAATAGATTCGAGATAACTACGAAATTGAGTGAATTGATGGGATGAGAACTGTCAAACTTTTACCAAGGCTCACTGAATTTACTTTTACATTAGATTCTTCTTTATCGCCCAACTTTACATAAGTTCCCTTCTCTTTGACAGAGTAATGTTTAGTGAAATATCTTGGTTACTTACATAATACTTAGGTATGTACACACGGAAAGTTGTTATACCACCACATGCTACATAACATGTCACTTCAAAGAATAATCTAAAAAAGTTGAAGATAAAGTTATATATGCTTTAAAAGTGCACTAATAATAATACGTTTTAGTGTATGCTAAATACTTCTAAAGACTTGACACGTTATAAAAAGGAGAATAATATATATAAGACTTTGATTCAATACTTTGCAGTTCCTTTAACATCATTTACAATGAAGAATACTTGAGTTGCAATAGATAACATAGATGTTAAAATAAATGAACCTTTGACTTATCATGGGAAATAAAGTGCTGTAACACGTCATTCATTTACGAGTGTATAGGGCATCACACTATACAGCTTAAGATGTAAGTAAATTTGTTTCACTTTTAAATGTGGTTTACATATAACCAGCCGTGTAAGTAGTAAGTTGTGTTTGTTTGCTTAAAGTGTGTTGGTTTCTGTAGCCTGCCCTGGTCCTATATCTATTTCTCCTTTGCAGTCAATTTGTTTTCATTTTGGTGTGCCTACTTACGTTTATTTTCGTGAAATGGGGATCCTAACTTGATTTACCTAGTGAATTACTATGTGCAGTTGGAGCTATCTATCTTTATCCGCCGTTTTATTTATATTCTCTCAGTGAGCTCATTGTCAAAGTAAAGCTCTACGCTCTATCTAGCAGTTTAATTAGATTTTCGGGATTCAGCAAAATTAATATTGACTGTTTGCATGTTTTTGTGCAATGCAAATAAAGGATGTTAAAGGTCGGAGTGTCTATACCTTGGGATATGGTTTCCTGTTCTAAAAATAGAATAAAATACTATATGGCTACATTACATAATGGTTTGTTGGTGTACACAGACACACAGACATACTGTGTGTGTGTGTAGTCCTACGTTGCAAATCACAAATACAGTTGGGTAAAGATAAGATTCGCAAGTGGAATTCAAAAATCCATTCCGAATGTCATAAGTTTGTGTGCAGCATGGTGGATTCTATTTATTTGCTATCTGTATTTGAGTCATATTACTTACACTCTAAATATATTGGCCGTACTTACGTAGTATGTTTATAGTGCTGTAAGGTAATATACTCCACATACAGCTTTGTTCTCTTTCCTACATTCTGTAACATTATGAGCTGAATTGAATGAAGACATTGGGAAAGAGCGAGGAGAGAGAGAGAGAGAGAGAGAGAGAGAGCGAGAGAAGAAGACATAAAATAGGAGAAGAACATGTAGGAAGAGATAAAGCAGTTTAGAGCTCTCTGACATGTTCAATTCGGTTGCGTAATGCAATATCGAGTTTTGAGGATGGTTTTGAGCAAAACCCATTTAGAGCATAAAATCGTTTAGTAGTCTCTATGGTGGAAATGGAGAGTGATGAAATGAAGGGATGTGTAGGGAAGGGGAAAGCAGGTAAGGTAAAGAGAGACTAGTGGCTAAACTATCTAACATTGCCATTTGAAATAGATTGCTAGATACTAACCATGTTGATTTTACATCAGCAACTACATAATAAAACTTTCCTCCGATGCATACAGAGTGCTGTATCTCTCTCTCTCTAATAGTTATATTATGTACATGTACCTTTAGTTGTAACTATTTCGGCTACTACTAGTCTACTACTAGTAGTTAAAGGAGACTAGGAAGTTCTATTGTGTGCATTGCAATAAGGATCGGAATTGAGCAACTCTTCCCTGGCTCCTACATACTTCACTTCCTGATCGAGAGATCTCTGTTTCGTTAGTACTGCCGTTTAGTTTGACTGGAGTTCAGTTGAGTGGAGATGTCGATCGGATCGGAATACATTCGAATGGAATCGCTTCCATTGCATAGGACACAGGGAGAGAGAGAGCAAGCCAGGTCCGTATCGTTTGCGGAAGAGCGACACAGAGCATCAATAGTCTATTTGACTTGGCCTGGCCTGAACCGGCTTTCTTGGTTATCTCTCTTTCCCGAACATTTGCATGTTGTTCCCTTGTGGAAGCATAACTTTTTAAAGAGGACCTCAATATTATCTCTATCTAATGGCTTTAGAATGTAGTTACATGAGTAGAGGAGGAGATGACGTCTAGGAAATGATAGTTTGCAGATACTTTCACAAACCTTTATACATTAAATGAGATAGGAGAGAGAGAGAGAGGGAGAATGTTAAGAATTTCGCAAACCTAAGCTAAAGTATTACTATTAGAATAGGATTTGAACTGAAAAAACTATTGTGTATTACCTAGAGAGAGAGAGAGAGAAGAGAGAGAGAGTTGGATAGTATGGAACATTAGATCACAAATGAGCTCAGTCAGTTTTGTTCACATGGGCTATGGCAGCAGTTAGGTTGGTTCGTAACTGCCGAGTTCGGTTCAATTCAATCTCTATCTCGAAAAAGGTTAATGTTGTAAAGGAAGGAGAAAGGAGAGCTCGGGGTTATATTAATGCTGGCTTGACTTAGTTTGTAGTTTGTTCTCTTTATTTCTCTTGTTTTGTTCTTTGCACTGACTGGCCTGGATTAAAGACTGGCGAGTTCGTTTGCTTTGCTTTACTTTGATTTCCTTTAGGTTACGTTAGTCTGTTGACGTGAGTCGTTTGTAGCTTAACTTTTGTTTAAGTATCTCTATATGTAGGGTTTTTCCCTAGGATTTAGTGACTACACTAGTATGTATGTATGTAGCCAGTTTATATTATGACAATGCTCCTAGAGCCAACTTATACGTTCAGTGTACATAGAATCAGTGATAAAAGAGCATTTGCTCTCAGCTTATCGCTTGTTCATGTTCAGTTGAGTTGAGCTCAGCATGTGGACTCGAGCCTCCTTCTTCTTCTCCCGTTCATACTTATTGTGTTTTAATGCTGAGGAAGGAAGTGAAGGGATGTGAAAATCACTAATGTAAGCAAACTCTCACTGGCAATAAGACTTGTCTGCAACGTCTGGTTCCTGTTATGTATTTCTACCATTTTATGTACTCTCCCTCTTTATACTTATTAGTAGCTTGTCAAGAGAGAGAGAGAGTATAAATTCGGAGTGTACGTGTATGTAACCAATATGATTAGCTCACGCAGGATATTATCCTAATGTAAAAGTGAGTTGAATGGTGTAGCACGTTTTAGGTAAGTAGTTTTAAGTCGAATCTTAATTCGTATGCTGCTCCTTACTTTATTCCTAGTCATTTGCTTATTAGTAGTTGTTCGCCTCAGCTCTCACTCACTAAGTTTTTAGGGAACAAACAGTTCCCTTCAGAAACTTTCTGAGTGAGAATACAGAACGTGTGGTGGGCTGGGCAGAAATAAAATATGTTTGCGTACTTCATAGGAGTCCATGCGTCTATTTACTACGTGTGTGTATTTATAATGTGCTCTCTGTGCACTCCACATTAACTCTGTCAGTACGGCAATACTTACATAGGCTCTCTGGTTGGAGTCTGGAGTATCCTTTATGTCAGTCACCACCACCACCGTCGAGCTCTTTCCCTTTACGTACACTTCAGACAACACAGTCTATGAAATGAGTTTACATTTTACATAATATGCTACAAAACAGATAGTAACATCTGCATATGGATAGTATCTATAGAAGCTAATGAGTAACTTGGATGAATCTTGTATACTGTGTGCAATTCAAAGCTAAACTTGTGTCTTTATGCAGTTTCCTGTGCGAAGAGAGGAAAACCAAAGTGTTTGCATTGCTCTGATGCGAGGCAAAGCAAAACATAAGTAAAAAAGCAAGCTATGTTACCAACTAAATAGTAAATAGTAGTATAGTAGGCTCCTAGAGAGAAATTCACTTCTTCCTACTAGACTTTACTTCACTTGACTCACTTGAGAATTAGTTTAAGTGTGAGGACGCGTATTTCCATCGCATGACATCCCAATGCTAACTTGTATACTCCTTTTTACTCCTTTCTACAATATGTGTACTCTGTACAGTAATATGCAATGCATTTCTGTACATGTATCTATAGGTGGTTAAAATATATTCCAATGGACTTGCATATAGAAGGTCCTCTGTATTAACTTGTAACGAACCGACACGAAACCAAAGAATAGTCAGATAAAACGGAGTTCTAAAGAAAATATAGGAAAAGAAGAAGGAAATCCGAAGCAAAGTCGGAGCAAACGAACGAAGCAACGTTTCTGTCTCTGTGTGAGCAGTTTTCTGTGCTGAGCTCCTCTCCACCCGCGATACACTTCTCTTGTTAGGTGCCCTTCCCTTGCATTGTGTGTCGGCGTGAGCACAGTTAACACTATCGTCTGCCTCTTTGACTGCGACCAGCAGCGTTGCTTGCCTCACTCTCATGGCTCTCCAACCTTTTCTCTCTCTCTTCCAGTTTAGTTCTATATGCGCTTCTGAGTCGAGAGGTTCGTAGCCAGTTCCGACATTCTCCGAGCATTGTGGTCGTGTAGAGTGTGCTTTTGACTTGTTACTTTTCTCTTGTCAGTGAACAAATTCTCTATAGTTCACTTTCAGTTACTTCTTGTTGATTTTTCCGATGATAGCTTTTTCAGTAGATTTCAACAATTATCAAGCTATTATACCACAAAACTTCTCTTCGTATATCTGCCAGTGACAGTGTTACACAGTTGAGAAATCAAATCATCAACTTCTGAATTAATTATCAAATTGTTCTCATCTCAAACTTATAAGGTACTGAATAGTGTTTTCCTTTCTATGTCGTTTTTCCTAATTTATTTACATGATTGAACACTATAAAGTATAGGCTCTTCCTTGCAAATTTTATCCTTATTCACGCGGCCTTCGTTTAACAGGTATTAACTAAATCCTCAATAGTGAACATTCAAGTATCATTTGACAAAATGTAGATTTAAAGACTCATAATAGGAAGGAGATACCAATTACTGTATAAGTTTTTGGAAAATAAAAATTGTGTGATATAAATACCAAAATACAATAATTAGCAACATTCGAAATACTACCCGCTTAATGACTAAAGTTTGGGTTTTTGCATTGTCATCTGACTGAACTATAATTAGTAATTATCCTAATTTTTTTAAAATAATTGATTATAATTGATAATATTACGTAGCGAAGAGTTTGAGCTATTATATAATGGCAAACTACCTATAGTACATGGGTAACAAGTTAAAATAGATTTGTGACAGAAATGGAACATTTATTTGTTGTTCCTCTTAGAAATATGTAGGCAATCGATTTCAGTTGAATAACTAATCTTCTGGGCTCCTCTACGTGTGATAATATCAAGATTCAAGATTAAGTTACCCATATTGAGGAGCGTGAAGAAAAGTTTAAGTAAAATGCAGGGAAAAGAAAGTAGTTGCTGTGGACAGACACATAGCGCATAGCTATTTGCACTTTGCCATGCCTTTGTTATCTGATGTGAATTTAATATCTTTATTTTATCTATATAAAAAAGAATTCCATATCATCAATATTGGTTAGAGATTGCTTGTGCTTATACGTAGTGTGTATGGTATAAAGAGAAGGAAATAAATGCGGGTGTGTAGTAGGTTAGGTAGAGTGAAACGGAAGAAGAGAGGAAAATGCTGACAATTCGTGGAGGGATGATCGCTTCCTCGAGGAGGCATACTAGAACAGGACAGTACAAACGTACAATGGATTGGAATTGGATAGAATTGGATTATTTGGAAGGATTTTGTGCGTGTTTTGCTCTGTCGTCCAACTAGCATAGGATTTCCAGTCGGAGGAGTGAGAAGTATTTTACTGATCTGTCTCTAGTCTGTAGTATGTTTCTGTAGTTTTCTATTTATATATGTCCCCACAGCTTTGTATTTTGTTCTGCAATATATTTGGGATGGATGAATGTAGAGATATTAAACTTGCTCTCACTCAGTCAGAAGAAGAAGGACTAGCAAGGAAGTAATAGTAGATCGCGTTTGGAGGAATGAAGGCTTGGAACGCAAAACAGGGACGAAAGGACGAACGAACGGTGAGAGTGAGAGAGAGAGAGAGAAATGCTTGTTTGACTTTTCTTGCCTTAGTTCCTTTGCCTTGAAAAGCTTTAGTCTTTTCTTCACTTTTCCCACTCGACTCTATTCGAATTTCGTTTTCTTTCTCTCGTTTCTCTTTGTGTACGTATTGAGGTGTCTTGTTCTATATATTGTCTATTTGTGCTGTTATGTTCTCTTGTGCTCTCTTGTCTTTTCCTGTGTGGTTTATTGGTCTTGGTCTCTTCTTGCCTCAAACTAAACTAGCAATTGAGGAATCGGCTGTTGAATCCAATCCAGTTCAGCTCATTCCTCCACCATACCAGCACTACTACACGTTTATATCCCTTTGCCGCTTTCTCTTTCTGTACATAGTGGAAGATTTGTTGAGGAGAAAGATGAAAGTACTCATATATTCCACTATATTTTATCTAACTGTTATAACTGTATTATCCTTACATAGGATATAGTATACTGGTAGTAATAGTATTGTATGTATCTCTAAGGTATCCTCTTTTGTGTTTACATATCAGTGGTATGGTAGTCGTAGTATATAGTGAAAGTATAGCATTTTGGCTGTTAGTAGTAGTGGAGGCTCTACATAAATACTTAGGGTTGACTTGGCCTTGCTGTTTTGTTCTGTAGTGTTGCTGAGGGTTTGGTGTTGGTGTTAGGTTAGCTTTGCCATTGCATTGGCTTAATCTTCTGAGAGTGTGAGTGAGTGAAAAGTAAACGTGACGGGAGGAAATTCCGGAGCTAAATTGCGCTCAAGCTTCAGCTTTGCGGAAGGCCAATTTCCTGGTGTTCAAATGCCAGTCAGCAATTGTATAGAGTACAAAGGGAGTTAGAATTACAGGAGAAGGCTAGACTGCTAGACTTTTGTATTGGGGAACTGTAGGAAGAGCAGAGGTGATGTAGTGTGATAGGCAATGAAGCACGTGTGTGTGAAAACACATAGGAAGAAAACTCTTGCCAGAGAGTTGAAGAAAGTCAAGTGAAAAGAAAAAGAGATGCACTGTAGACGGTTAGCCCTCAGTTTAGCACGGGTGAAAATTGTGGAATAGCATTGGCTCCAATAAGATTTGCTGGACATCACGAAATAGAGGCTACCCATAAGACACCTTTATCTCTTCTTTGTGCATTGCTCCACTTGTGTGGAATGGAAATGTATTAGTGTAACTAAGGCACAAGAACAACAGGGGAAACGTATAAATGATTATGTTTTTCCTTAGCTCGAGGATTCTCCTCTCTCTCTCTAGTTACGTTACAGTACACGCTCAATTGAAGTTTATTTAAGTGTGTATAGATGCGGGGAATATATTTCTATGTATAAGACCCTGTCTAAGATCTAATGCAATGTAATTCACTTACACAAGTAGGTTGATTCTGTCCTCTGAGCTATTGAAATTACATTTGGAAGCAAGAGTAATGTCTTGTATGTGCAATGGGATGTTGTGACGTGAGTTTAGTCTTCAACAAGAAGCGATGACCTCATATTGTGCGAACCAGTCAAGGCCCGTGGAGGTTTAACCTACAGTAGAAATTGTATTTCACAATATTATGTGCTACAATATTCTACATAATTTATGAATAACAACTAGAATACTAATGAGATTGAAATGTTCCCAATAACTTTATGCCAAGCACACTGAGAATCGAGCCAAAGATATTTATATAGGGCAACCTTAATTTAAAATAGTACTAATAGATGACGATTTGTGCTGCTGTGTAAATCTTTCTTTACATTCACATGCACAAGAATTTACTACATACCTTTACCTATTTACTATAAGCTGGTTTGATAAATATTTATTGGTATTAACCCTTTTTCTTTGTTTATTTGTACAGATCTTGTGAAAATGTTGGGATGTTGAACACAAGAAGAGTGGATATACTCCTGAAGAAATAAGACGAAGCACTTTCAAAGTTGGTAAATAACAACGGAAAGTAATTTAATAGCATTAAGGTTTCTTAGAATCCAGTTTAAAATTTACGAAGGAGAAATTGCAATGCGGTCAGACAATAAGAGGAAATGAGCATTGACGTTTGGACGAGTTGATATAGAAAAAAAGGAGGGAGTAACTATCTCTTGAGTTGAGTAGTCACTTACACAGTAATATATTGCACTTTTACTTAAGTCATCTGTGATGGAAATAGAATTGTGACTAGTTGAGTTGAGGCTTAGTTAGGAGAAGAGAGTAAGAGAGAGCATATAACGAAGCATATGTCTCCGCTTCGTGTCGTCTTCAATTTTAGATTTGAATTTCAAGTTGACACGAAACAAGTGCTCCTTCTTCTTCCCTTCAGTCACTGTGAAGAAACAGAGCTAAAGAAGCTGACGCCAAGGCAAGAAAGTCTACTCTACTGAAGTCTATTTCACTGCTGCTATAGGTCGGGATACCTAAGTTGCCGGATGCCAATATTGCCAATATTTCCAACATATGTATGTATGTAAAGCTGGTAGGATAGTAATACAGATACGTCTGAATCCCCATCAACGGTGACAGTATCTGGAAATGACGGAGCAAGAGCTAAACTTATGTAAGCCAAGGGAAGCTGGAGCTAAAGTAAAGCAATCTCTGTGCATAGACGTCCTGCTATATAAAGTCAAATAGGTTTTTCATCTATCATCCAGTTAGAAGAGCTGAGAGTGAGCTCGTCGAGTACACTACATACACCCACTTGCTCTGACAGAAGATTGTACTCTCCTTCCTCGCTAACTGACTGAATCGAACTAACGAAAGGATAAAGTGAAAACTAACCTTTGTACAGAGGAAAATCCCGAGCGAAAATAAATTCACTCCACTAAATCCACAAAGGGAAACCATTCAAATCATATTCAAATCGATGAGTTGAAGAGAGGCACTTACTAAATATAAATCACAGTTTCGCTTATTATTTAGTTCCAGCCGTCTCCATACCACACTCTTATAGACTCTTTCTAAAAAGGGCCAAATCCAGAATCTCTGGCGTCAGAAGAAGAGGAAGACATAGACAGAAGACATAAGGCGAGAGAAGATAAATATTACTGTTGAAAACTAAACGAAAACCAACTGTTTTGTAATGTTAGCAAGATAGATTATTGAAGCGCGAGAAAACTAGCATTCAACAACGTATCACATTACCCTTTATCATCATGATTTTCATTCTTACAGTATAACTGTTATTATAAAAGGACTAGTACTAGTAGTACTGTCTATATAATTATAGAAGGAAGAAAATCCTATACCGTCCTTCACTGGTCCAATCAAACAAAGAATAAAAAGCAAGAGAGAACTCAAGTCTCAAAGTCAAGTCTCGAGTTAACACATAATCCATTAAAATCATGCCAGGCTGTAACCAGATCTTTGACTCGACTACTTCATTCGCAATAAATAAAATAGCTTCATTTCAGCTGGCAATTGTGGATCCAGGAACAACAACAAGAGCAAAGGCAAAGAATGGCAATAGCAACTTCAGCCTGGATGCTTACTCTTTTCAATGTAATCAAATCTGCTGTCATTAGCTATAAGGCGACGCGGAGAAAACTCCAGCACTAAAGTCGACAGAAGCGACAAACGTATAAAATTACACAGCTTTATTACAGGGATACTTATACAGAGAATTTCGTCCTCATCGAGTTCTTCAAGGGGGAAATAGAAGCCGGTTGTTGTTGCTACTAGTCGAGAGAAAAGTCAACTTCTCTCTCTCTCTTTCTTCGGTTGTGTACTATAAAAGCTTTCATATCCAACGACGAACAATTTTATATGATTATGACAGACGATGATGGATAAGAGTAAAGTCGAGGTGATGATTACTTCAGAAACTGAATATAAATATAACTACTCAGACTACGACTCTTGCAATAATTCACACTACGGCAGCCTAACAACGGAAGAGGAAATAGCAAGTGCTAAGAAGGAGACATGTCCTCACTGTCACTACTACTTTTCCACTCCTGCTTTAAGACTACCAACGGTTGTGATGAATCGTAATTGAGAAAAATAATTCAAGTGAGAAATTCAAGACGGCAGACCAGGCCAGAGGAGCAATAATAAAAATAATAATAATGCCGACATCTCGAGAGTTTGTTACTTTTGACAAATGCAGCTATAACTCATTCTGCTCTTTCTCATAGAACCGCCGCCGTGGACCATATCCCTTAGAAAACGTAATTTCTAGTATACCCCAGTAGCAATAACTATGATATGTACTCTTTAATTGCGAGGAAAGTAATGGTGAAAAGTGTCAATGCAACTTTCCTTGAGAGAGTGACAAGTCGAGTCGAGCACTAAGGCTCGTTTTATTGTTCACGGGAAAAAAACGGCAATGCAAAATTACCTCATCTAAGGTGTAGCAATCAAGTCAAAGTCATTGGCAAATCTTATTTGCTAAAATAATAGCCTGTAGCGAGAAGAATAGTGACATTATCATTAAAATTCTGTGTGGCATGTGCTGCATCTACATACCCAGACTCTTCCGTTTCGTTCTTCTATCTAAAATGAGATGACGAACTGAAATGATGTAAAAAAAGAAACGTCTCTCTACTTCTCTCTCTGTGTGTGCAAGAACAAAAATTTAATACCGAAGTTGACTTTCGTACATTAGACTGAGATATAACATGATAAGACAGTAAAGTAGAGTGAAAAAAGAATATCAAGGAGTGAGAGCTCTTCGCTCTATGTATCTGTAGTGTATCTACATAAATTAATTAAATCTCTCTCTACTCACTGAGCTTTAGTTGAAGGGGAAGTCTCTTGAGACAAGTGGTTGTGCAAAGACTAGCAAGACACATATAGATTCCCGTAAAAATAAAATAAAATATGGCATCTCACGGAGAAGTTGACTGGAGTTGTCTCTTGTCTACCGAAGGAATATAGACAATTTTTTTCTCTCTGTGACATACTATTTGTTTGGCCCTATACAAGAGTAGTATGCATGTATGCAATTGAACACGAAATAAGTTAAGGGGCAGAGAAGAGTCGGAAAGAAGTGAGAAAGTTTGTGCGAAAAAAAAGTGAAGAGAGAACAAACAGAACATATACATTAAGCGAAAAACTCACCTCTTCCATAATAAGGACTTACAAATAGCTAGCCTCCTAATAGTACTATCTATGTAGTAAGGGCGTAGATATGCACATTGTATGTGAATGACTCTATATTCTCAGACTTGCTCATACATAAATATGTCTTAAAAAGATAAGACTCTACACACTGTATGAATATATAATACTACAGCTGGATCTGCATAAGCAGGCATATGTATGTATGTTTGAACTCTTGGAACATTGTAAAAAAAGTAAAACTGTGGTTGGAAAGGAACTGGGAAGTATGAATTCCACATACCAATCTGTAGTAAGTACATTGGAATCTGTATTCTAGCACTGACTGTGTTCGAATATCAACTTATGTTGTGTCGACTCAAATGTGCGTGCTCGAGAAAGTAGGAAATAGGCAAAAGTGAACTAAACTGTCTATATAAAACTGTCGTAAGTAGCATCATATATAGTATATATCTTTATCACAATATTATATAAATGCTTTGTGTGTATATGAAAATTATATTGTGAATAGTTTGCGCTTTTGGGTATCCGTGACTTTGTGAGTGGGCGTCTGTCTTTCTTGCACTACGTATACCTTTAGCTAATGGTCGTCTGTTTTTACTCTCATCTCTTGTTCAGTAACTGTTGAAGACAAGGCTGAACTGACTGAGTCAGCTCATATTGCAGTTTACTAACACAGATAATACAGCGATATATAGCACGATGTAAATTATATACTATATGCAGTACAGACAGACAGATAAAGCCATAAAACTGCATTTTGTGAACTAGGAGATCTAGAATCTAGGAGGAGTCCAAGTAACTACATTTGAGTAGGTAAATTTGCTAGTACTTCGTTTTCCTTGACTTTGGCAAAAAGGAAAAATAAAATAAGAGTACAGAATACATACAAAAGAGGCATTGTATCTTCCCTGCGAAGTGTACTGCACTACTGTGCACTTCATACTTATCTAAGAGAAGGAAAAGGAAGAAAAGCGTCAGAAGGAAAACTGGATGAAAGAAAAAAGTTTCTAGGAAAATACCGTCGTCGCAGTATAAAAAGTTTTATCATCGGCAGAAAAAAAGTCGAGTTGGGTCACGTCAAGGCAAGTCAAGTTGAAAAAGAAACTTTAGACAGGAGGACAGAGCAGACAGCACCAAGCTTCACTGGAAGAACACTCTTGTTGTCTGCCCCGGCTTCTTCCCTTGCGTTCCAGAGATCAGTCTTCCAGTCCCTCTTGCCTGGGATTGGATTGGAGAAATTTATTGTATTCACCATTGCACATGTAAAAAAGCTTTGTCACTACTTTTCTTCACTAATAGAATATGATATACTATCTGAGTGATTGAACTGAACTGAACTAAAGTGAAAAGATAGAGGAGCACGCGAAGCATGAAGTACATGTGAGAAAAGCATCGATAAAATACTTACTTTGCTCTCTGTCGACACTTACAAGTGATTTTCACTGATAGCAAAGAAAGGCGGCACTTTTGAAAAATAGTAAAACTGTAAAAACAATAACTGCGGGTTCGACGCTTAGTCTTCCGTGAGTACAATAATAAAGCCAAGGCAGGTATGAAGGATTTGGAACATGCAACACTTGTGGAAATGCCGAGCCGACTTCGCTGTTTGTCGTCATCATTGTGGAACTGCCTGGGTTGGAACAGTTGTTCTTGGAACTGGAAACGTCGACTTCATCTGGCCACCGTAAAGAGATGGCTTCTTCTTGTCTCACTTGTTACTGTTGTTTTTGTCATCTACTGCTCCTACAGAACTCAAATACATCCCCCTCTCTATGGGTAAGTGTACAATTTTCTCTGTCTATTGTATTATTTTTTTGGATTCTCTAGTGGGGAAAAGCATAGTAAATACAACTGAGATTGTCATTGTTGTGTATACTTAAAAAATGTTATAATAGAAATGAATCTCTCTGGACTTTGGCATCAGGCAGCAACATAGAAAATGTACTTTTTACACTCCAGTGTTCTCTATGTTTCTGGATTATTTATTGTATTTGCGTTGGAGGAGCACTTTCTGTTGTAGTTATGTTATTCAGTTGACAAGTTGGTTGATGGTGGCTGATAGCTGAGTGAAGTGAACTAAACTGAAGTGAAAGAAAGTAATGTGATAGAAAACTTAACACTAACCCCTGTGACAAACCGAGAACAATAGCAAAGAGCAAAGTAGAAGAGAAAGTCCTCATAAAGCCCTAGACTATAAATACATCTACATATTCAACAAAGATATGCTAGATAATGTGTTTGGGGCCTTATATTCTCCGAAATATCAACTAAAGAGAGACAGTTGACAAAGTAGGAATACTCTAATACGAAGGAAACCATTGGAAAAGTTTTTTTTTTGGTTTTGTTTTTATTCCACTTGCTCTGGTGCCTTCCTTGGCGTAATGCATTGTATTATATAGCTCACATCACATTCAGCAACTTGTGTGTCCCTACTTTACTTTGCTAGTTAGTTAGTAAGAAGGAGAAAGTGCACGAAGGGAAGAAGAGAATAACATTACGTGAACTTATACTTAAGTTGTATGTATTAGTAGCAGTATGATTATTATTGGGTGGATGGGGATGTCTTCTTTTCCCCCCTCTCGTCCTCCCTCCACTTACATAGCTATTTGTATATATCTCTAAAATTACATGGAAAAGTGTAAGTTCGTGTCTTTGTCATCGTGAACTGAACTGAACTGTCGTGAGTGGAAGAAAACTAGCTGGCTATTCTGCATTTTGAACATGAACCTTTTTCTTTTCATATTGTTAGCAGGAGGCAGGGAAGACATTTAGAGAAGTAAACGAGAGTGAAATAAGTTTTTCCATTTGCACCACATGCCGGCCGATTTTGTTTGGCTTCATTTCCCTACTTTCTCTCAACTGGCACTTTTCTTTCGTTTTTCAGTCGAGCCATCATTTTATTTCATTTCCTATGCTCTCTTCAAATAACCGTTATGCCCCCGTCTCTTCCCTATTTTTTACCAATGTCCTAGTCATTTTCTCTAGTTTTCCCTTATTTTCCATCCCGTACAAGACATAACCCTCTACATCCATTCACTTATGTATATTCACAGAAAATGAGGAGGAACATGGAAATGAGCAAAACTATTTCAATATTTCTTTATGTTTTTACCCGCATAGTGTATGAAATGATTACTCTGGAATTGGGTACTACATGCAAATGACATTTTCTTAAGTATACATATCCTACCTACCCTGCACACGGAGCATGTATTCACCACCGTTCACAGTGACATTAAGTGTACAAAAGTCAAGACCATTTTATATCTCCACCACAATTACTTGACCTGCATAAACGCAATTTAAGATAAGGCGTCATTAAATTAGAAGCCTAATGAAAACAAAAGCTCTCTCGAGAAAAATATTTTACCTGCAGTGCAAAATATGGAAGAAATGTATGAAATCTTTAAAAGAGTAGAATGATTGTGTATTGTTCCTGATGGTAGACGTTTCAAAACTAAGTGATGCAGTTCCGAGTTAACTGTACTTACTAGTTTTTTATGGGATTTGTCAAATATATGATTAAATATTATTTCTTAATTATTGATGTACTATTGTTGAAATATTTAGTATTGTAAATTAATTAGTACCTTACACTAAATTTTCGGTTAGCTGATATTTATTGATTTTTTGCACAAAAATATTAGTGACGAAAATAAACACTTACACTTGTAGATGAAGTTCTACTGAGCATATTTTAAACGAGGTGTGAATTCTGAAAATACTAGAATTTTAATAATAGGAATAGAATTTTATAATTTTCTGTCTTTTTCCATGAAAAACTATTCTTTTTGTTGGTGAGAGAGTATGCTTTATGATTGAATCATTTCGTGACAAACTGTAAAGCTATTCTCCTTTAATGGGCAACATAACCATAACACTTCTGCATCACAACCTTAATAGGTGAGGCTTACTACAAAGTTTCTTTCGTTTTTTTCATTCTCGCTCTCTTAAGAGCATCATCATATAAAAGTCGAGATTTTGCATTGTAGTGAGACACTGGGCGACTTAAATTGCAGTTGATATGACTTCATATCTGTTCCCATTAGTTCCATTCTTTTGGTAACAACAAGCCATTCTCATCAAAATAAGAGTAAAATTGCACACCCTTGCCTTCTTAGACTTTTTTTTATGTATTATGATGATAATGGGCACATTTCATTAATTCCGTTGTTCATATTTCATGCTAAAGTGTAAAAGAAATGGAAAAGCTAAAGCCAAAAATGAAAGAAAAGAGCAAATGAGATGGCATTAGTCTGTGCTTCACTATTCATCTTATATAAAATGAATGCATGCATAAGAAAGAATGGAAACGTGCTTGGACCAACAGTAACTGAACTTATCGTGAACTGAGCTAACTGTTTTTTTGCATTAGTGGACTACATTGGGAGTTTGGGAGACTCCAGCATATATCTCTAAGTGTGCTCACAAAGTAAATAAAGGAATATAGAGTAATAGAGCACATCTTACTTAGTCTTATAGTGTATATAGGAGAAAATGGGAAAGGAAATGAACTTGTGTTCCATTCTGTTGGCAAAGCAAGGAGTAGTAATAATATAATGTATACTACTACTGGTGTGGAATGGATAGGCACTTTGGAAGACGGAGACTCACTGGTTCCGTGTAGAACGCGAGTAATCGATTCCATATGGGCTTTCATTTTTGTTTCATTTCATTTCACTCACTCCCTCACTTAACCATATTCTATTCCCTTCTTGTAACAAGTAAAAGAAAAGTATGGCAAGACTTAGAATGCTGCCTGGTGAAGACAAAAAGGAGAGTTGTGATGTTCCATATCCGCTCTCAGTTGGCAACCATTTTATACGAGACTCTATTCATGATTCAACATTAGTAAGAAGTCTTTTGTACGGCTTTTCTTCATACCATGTTTCGTTTGTTATAATGACTATATTATACAGAACGCAGAGTATGTAGGTACATATATGTAGTTACGATTAGTAGTCGAATTATTATTGCTTGTTAGGTTCACTGTATTTCTTGAGACTCCTTTTGATGATGGTTAGGGGAAGAGAAAAAACACCTGTTCACTTCCTTTTTTCTCTCTCTCCCTCTTTCTTGATTTAGTATCTCTGATAATTTCATTTATCTTGGATGAATGTACATTCAACTGAAAAAGTAAATGTCAACGATTGAGTTTTTTATTGATTATTTTTTATGTACTAAACGTACGGAGAGTAAGAGCATGTTCGTTTCAGATCCTGTCATTCCTGTGTGATACAGTTCCCTTCGTTAGCAAGAAAAAATGAAATTATGTTTAACTTGTAGTATAGCAAAGTAAAGTTGCAAGTGGCATAATAATAATATGGTAATGGTAACTTCATATTTAATTGAACATGATTTGGGATGACTGCGATTATCAATGTACATAAGAAATACGATAAGGAACATTTATTAGTCACACAGCAGATTTGGTTAGTGTGAAAAAGAGCATTATAATGTAATTACATAGACACGGAGCATGACAGCCTTAGTTTACAGTGGTTTCGTAAGGGAATTAAAAAAATAAATAGAATTAGTATTACTTAGCACATTGAAATTGACATTGCAACTTTGGGATTTAATAGGGCTACCTTTAATGCGGTTTGATTGTGATTAAGTGGGTGTTGCTTTCCTGTGGATTAGGGCGTCACGAAACTATAGCATTTGTTCGATTATTAATAGAAAGTTCTGAAACGAAAGCCATGCATACCTACGCCAGCTAGTAAAGCCAGTATTTATTACGGCAGACAGAGAATTGCCTTAACTTTGTCAAGGTAGGACTGCTGAGGTGATTTGTCTTGACTTTGTGGCTCGACAACTTTGACACAAGTTAGTTGGCTATGTTTGGTGTGTGTGCATTGTGTTTGTGCTCCTGACTTGACTCCTTTTGTATACTATACATGATTCATTAATTTCCGAAACTGTGGCAAAGCACGCCAAACTGATGTGCTCGAGACGGGGACTCATGCTTCATTCTTTATAGAGGGAAGGGATTGACTTGACGTTCTATTTCGTTTAATTGTGGTGAGCCGCCCGCGTGTGTGTTTCCCATCACAGAATTGTCGAGAGGAGCTGACAAGTTTTGGAATATGTGTATTAAGAGAAGTGCGTTTATATAACTACTGCCGTTTTTGTACAAATACTACTCTCCCCACGCATTTTATGTTTCTCAACCAAGGAATGATATATAAAATACCAGGTGTATACTATATAGAAATCAAGGTAGTAGTAAAGTTTGTATTGTGCACAATCAATCATAATATCGGCATAACAGCCTATGGCACAAGAGTAGACATAGTGTCGCATTAATAAACTCAATTTTTCTTCTACTATTTTCCTACTCCCCCGTGTAAACACTATGCAAGAAATACTCTTAATTTTTACATGCATTAGGCAACTTTCATTATTATTGTCCCCAAACACTGCGCTTGATTCCTTTTTATATATGCACAACTGTAATTACACGCAACATTGGCTTAATGCTATTTAAATTCATTCATCGTACTCCACCTCGAAGAAAATTACCTTTTGTGAACTGAACAGTGTATTGTATTGTATTATAAAGGTGCAGAATAGCTTTCCGAGTCACTAGTATGCGTAGGACCCTATTGTATTCAATTTATTTGTGTACAGTAGTGTTAGCAAGTTGTAATTTTATTAATACACGAAATCGTACTTTACGAAACTACAGGCCATATTTTTATTATGCAAGACAAGTTGCATATAGAATGTAATTCAATTTAAGTAATCCAACCAAATCCTACGTGATGTAGTGCGACTTAATTTAATTTTATTGCTTTATTGATGCATAGGCAATAGCAATATGTCTAATCTACCTACACAGTATAATCTGGACTTGTCGACAACTATATTTTATTAGTGTATTTTACAGAGGTGTACGTAGGAGATATCGTAGTTTCGAAGTGAGGGGGGAGCGTAGGATAATTGCATCTTTACTTAATTTGGAATGTAACTGCTAACGGGTGTAGACGCATTGATAATGAAAATCCTTTATTGTTTAGTTCCTTTTCAAAGTTAGAGGCATAGCAGCGAAATTCAGTTTGATTTTCATCCAATCGTGAATTATTACTGCGCCCCCACTACAAACTGATGACAGCAATTATCTAACAATGTTCTGTATTCAGTATATCTTATGGTAGTATTACATCGACTGTTCTCTGGTAGTACCTTTGTACTTTAGCAATTGCAGAAGCTACATTTATTTTTAACATTTCAATTCCACAAACTTTGAACGCTGAAAGTTGAAACACAGTACACTGTACTAGTCTATTATGTGTTTAAATGGTTGCTTTGCTAGTAAAATGTAAAAGGAGGAATCACGTATTTCTTCATGTAATTACTCACATTAAAAAGCATTAGGCATATTTTCACTAATTTCAGTCGTTTATTCGCTTGAATGGTTGAATATTTGCCTTGTCAGGACCAGCAATCTATTTAGTTGGTTTTCCATGCTGTCAATATGGCTGATTTAGTTACTGACAGGTATGAGCTTTTCGGTTCTTAGTAAATTGTTAGTTTGGTTGAATAGTACTTATGCTCCATTCAGTTTAGTTGGGTTGAATGTTGAAGGGAAAGTTTTAGGAGGCAGAAATAGTCAGTGGTGCATTTTGTAGATAAACAAATTAGATCCCATAAATATTATTTGGTTAGGGAGGGATACCAGAACTGACTTTATTCGAATGTAGGAGTTAGCCGAATGCAATGTAGACTAACTAACTATGAGACTCATTCAATTCAGTCAAGTCCAACTACTCCGATGTTGATTGGAGAGTCCTGGGGGAGCTATGAAATTTGTTGGCAGCACATAATACAATAGAGCTTTCAGAGCAACCGTCAAACCATCCACTACCACTTCATTCAACTCATTGAAAATGCTGCGAATAAAACCGTTTTCATTCTAAACCATTGATTTATCAAGTTGATTCTAAAGTTCCGTTTGCTGCTAATGCTAAGTATTCTTTTTAATGGCTCTACTTCAAACAACTCGATAAATATTTATTCATGGTCTATGCGTATTAATAATGCGTGTTGATTGCACTTGATAGTTTTTAATTATGCAACAACATTAAAAATCTGCAATAATGAGCCTAATGATTATTATGTGTAATGAATTAATTGAACTCTTAAATGTTACCAAACAAACATTAAGGCACTGTTTTCATTGAAAATAATCATGTCAGTCGTGTACATAAAGTATTAAACTTACAGTACCTAATAATGATTTTGATCTACTGCAAATATTGACAGCTGTATGAATGTGCAAATATTATGTGTAAAACTACAATTAGATGGTGGTCCGGAATGAATGGATGGATCTTTAATCAAAAAACCGCCAATCTATTGAACTTTATGTTTGTTTGGTTTTTTGGGAGTAGTATTTGTAACAAAATTAGCTCATTAGTCATTAACAGTCAGCATGAAAATTGTAAAGCAGTAGTATGCAGTTTCTCAAAAAGTCATAAAGCATCATTCAATTATTTTTTCTTATAATGACAATTGAAAATTTTGGGATGATCTTTTTAAATTGGCGAGGGAGTTATATAGGTAGTTGGATTTGTTTGACCTCATAATCCAGAGAGGGATGAAAATGAACTATACGTGGCTTACATCTCAAACATTAGCATACAGATATAATATATGCTATTTGAGTTAGTAGAAAGTTTCTTTGACTGGTTAGCAGTCACACAGTTCAATCCCAGGCATCCTTCTGTTCCCTCAGATCTTAATTTGTTTTAAAATGAAACATGTTCAGAGTCGACTATGCTTCATTAATTTGATCATGTACATTTCGATATTCGGTAGGATTATTTTGAGATAGGAAATCTTTAATCATATCGCAGAAAAGAATTCTTTCAGCAAAGAAATGTTGAAGGAAGGGGGGTTTTTGGTCTTTTGAAGTAAAAATTTAATCTTGGAAATATTACTGAGATGTCGTCTTCTAGCTTCTGTAACAAGCGTTACGTAGATCTGACAAGCTGACAAGAAAAGCCATACGAGACTGTTATTTAAAAAAGCAATCCCATTTTCATCCAATTCTGAAGGGAAGAGCTGAATGATTTTTGTGCATTGGTTCGGTCGTAGCGCTATAGGAAAGTAAGGAGAGAGAAGATGAGTTTTTCATTCGGTCGTTTGGCTCTCAACTTCTCTGCTCTACAAACTCACTCTTTCATCTCACCCACTTGACTTCACATTAAATATTCTTCTCATGTGAGAGAAAAGCAACCGAGAAATTCTAATTCGTCTCCTATGCTACTACTTGTAATTCTGATTGTGCCCAGTCAGTCAGTTGAGTGCCAGAAGAAATTGGTTTGGTTCGCTCGTTGCACTCACTCAATCAGCAAGATTTATTACTTACCTCTACGAGACTATTCCTCTTGTTTCCTTCACACTCCTCTGCTTTCTCTCTCTCTCTCTCTCTCTCTCTCCCACTCACACTCCTTGCTACTTTCTCACAAAGAATTTAGGAAAATTTTTAATTTTGGCTGATATGTCACATTTTTCAGCTCCATTCACATCCATTTCAACATCCAATCACACTGTCTTGCTTAGACAGACAAGATGTCGTCTAATAACACTCTCACTTCGTTAAATCCTTTTGTCTATGAAAGAATTCCCTAGATATTATCTTTCCTTGTATAACGGCATATATACAACATTCGTGCTAATTACTTAATTACGCAACTTTGAAAGAAATTGAAAGTTTCAGTCTAATGGCTTGCTTGGGACATAATGTCAGTAGTGTACTACAGGGTTTTTTGTAGCATGCATTAAGTAGTAAGGCATAACAAATGAAAATGATGATCTAAAATCCAAACCTGCTTAGTATGGTGCATAGAATTAATGAAATGGTGCTGATTCCAGAGTTTAATTTGTGAAAGGAGAAAGGATTTAGCCTTCCAGGCGTGGCGTATATGTAACTTATTGCTAGTGAAGTTACCTAGTCTAGTAGTGCCATGCCATATCTATTAGCTATTGCACTAAGAGTCTTTGTAAGTACTAACGACTCGCTAAAGCATTTAGGTTAGAATTTAGAACGTACTCATCTTTAGCGTATCCATTACGAGAGCATAATGGGCCTTAGTATGATGGGAGCATTTATGAGAGTTCTTCTATTGGATTTGCATATAGAAAAGTAGAAAATTGATAGAGTAGGGTGGAAATTGAAAGTCAGATCTTTGGGAGGGGATAAGTACATAAGTAAAGGAGATAAGAGTAATAGGTTATATCGCCATTGAATCTACTTAGCAAAACGGAAGAAAGAAGGAAGCTGGCTGGAGCAGCATCCTACTATATTTTTTTCTATATACATAGGATTCAAAATTTCATATGTATATACACTAGATTCATATACCTATAGTAGAGTCTTCTACTGAACCAACAAAAGCATATTATAGGTAGCAGCCATTTCCTCTGACTGTGTGATGATGATAATGTGCAAATGGAATGAAGGATAGAAGAAGCCAAGAAGTGTAGACTGTTCTCGAAAAGAAATCGATTGATTGCCTATCTCGTATTCTCTACCTTTCGTTTCTTCTGTGTACCAATGTAAAGTAGGAATGTTTTGATGCTCTTCTATATCATATTGCTTGCAAGCAACTACAAAATTCAACTTAGTATCCTGTATATAGCACTTTTAGGAAAAGAAGTTGACTTTTAGATTGGTAGTTATTATTAAGGTTTCTAGTGGCTTTAGCCTTTCTATGTACATGCATAGAATGAGATGTTTTCATAAGTTTGATGTCTATATATACACTCCGGATATATCAGGAATATAAAACGTTTTTCTGTTTTCTACTGTTACAGATGTATTATAGAGACAGAGACAGTTGTTAGAGTTTGTATAATTTGGAAAGTTTGGTTGGGATCGTAGTTTAAGGAGTCCATTCACAATTCACATTTCTTAGCATTAGTTTAGTGGGTACTTTTCTACTTAGGATGTAATAAGGAGGAAAGAAAACCGCAGAGAAAACTGCCTGCTGCTGATTTCCTTTCCTTTTAGCTTGGCTTGACTTGACTAAGTTGAGCATGCCTCCTTGCCTTGGCTGAGTTGTCTTTGTTTGGCTGCCATCGAGTCATGATCAGCAAATCACCATTTGAATTCTATTCTTACTTAAGTTGCTAGAGCTTGACTTAAACTGCTCTATCGCATCGCATCACATCACATCAGCAACTCTTTTGACTTTCTCCGTCGCTTCCCTACTCTTTCTTTCTCTCTCCATGACTGTCTCTCTTCCCGTTAAGAAAAGTTTCATCGTTATGCAATTCTTTTTTTTCAGGCATTTAACGAGTATCAGAGATAATATAGGATTCCGCAAGATACGATTATTCTGTTACCTTTATCAGTTTACCAATATCAGAAGAATCAGCATGTGTAATGCCAACTAAAAGAGATGTAGCTCTCTCCTTCTCTGTAGTACTTGCAATTGTATGAGCGAGCAGACAGTAGAGTAGTAGATGGAAGATTAGTTTCTTTCAAGTTGTCTAGCTCTCAGCTCGTTTCTTTCAAAGTTTGCCATCTCATTAGTCATTCCCTAATGATGAGAATGAGATCAGTGCAGTGGTTGTCTCTTGTCTACTTTCTACTTACTTGTACTACCTATTCCTTGTAGATATAAAGCCAAGAAGGATTTAATGCATGTAGACTTATCAGAAGTAGAAAAGGGGAAGAAGACAAGACAAGAGCAAAGTATTAATGTAAATGTAGCTCTTAATCTAAGCTATGCAAAATACAAAAGTAATGAGCACGTGGCGCGTGGTTTAATGTTAGCGATGAGGTGGCTGTCTGTGGCTCCTACTGTATATTTATAGAGATGCTTTTGTTGTTAGAACGTCTTTGTGACGAAATGCAATGAATAGGAATGAAGAAACAAGAGCAATGTTTCAAGAGGAGAGGACAAATGTAAAAATGTTATGTTCTCTGTGTATGTATGGACGGTAGGTTTGGGATACTGTTATAATAGGAGTAGACAAAGTTTTCAACTATGTGCATGCAGTTATGCAGAGAGGAATAAATTCAGCTAAGCCTGTACTAACAATAAGACTGGTTTACAGTTTAAATGTTTCACAGCATTAATAAGCATTGCACGAAGCCAAGACGCAATAGGAAGCGGAGGAACAAACAGAGAAGCAATTTGTACTTAATGTGTCACATGTATGAAGTCTGGCGTATTTTATCATAGTTTTCTGTGCAGAGAACATTCAACTCACAGATCTTGCTCATGTAATAATATAAGTTACTTTTGCATTGTATTTGTGCATGTGTATATTATATCAGTGAACTAGTTAGTAGGAGGTAGCGTTAGTAAATAAATTGGTATATGAAATATACATGCATACAAATGTAATATTTAGTGATATATACTTATTACATGATGTAAGTAAGCAAGCATGTATATTTTATGATTTTGTTCTATACTTAGCTAGACAGACTTCATAAATGTATGCATATTTTATGTGTAGTTTTATTTTAAGTTACACAAAGAGTTGGGAGTTAGTGGAGACGTCTCTTTTCTGGAAGCAACTAGCTGGACATGAAATAATATGTAAACAGTAAACCTAATCGCAGACTGTAAAATAATATTCAATTTCGTTAGTGCGCCACGACTTAGCCGACAATTCCTTGCTAAGGGGGACTCACATTTTACTGATAATCTTACATATAAGGGTAACGCTGTTGAAACGAGCAACCCTTTCTGACATCTCTTCTGCCATCAATTTTGATGTGAGCTCTTTATTTTCATCAGAAAAAATGAAAATGAATACGTAGATAACTTTATGCGCTTTGCGCTTCCAACTTACATGTTGGCTTAAGGCAATAGGTTACCTAACTATACTTATTTGGTAGAAGGCAGTTGCCAAGTTAGAGTTGGTTTATTTATGTATTTAGGGATTATCATAAAGTACGTATGTACGGATTTAATATAAATGTATTACAGTAATAGTTATATGCATTAGTGGTATCCACAGGAGGCTAATGTAATGTTCATCTGCTGCTGTTAGCAGAATAGTCAGTACATCAGAATTAGTTGAATTATTAGTAACAGAGTTCCTGGAAAGTGAACTGTGCGGACGAAGACTCTCTATAGATTATACAATACAGCGATCTATTAGGAAAGTGATATAGCTATATAATAACAAGAATAATTGTTTGAGAGTGTTAGTAGGAGTTGATGAGATTTGGAGGCATTACTGTTGAAACTGGGATTTCTCAGTTTAGTTTTAGTTGAGTTGAACAAGCTGAGTTGACTAGCTGGCTGACGATGAGTGAGTTCGTTCCGTTGAGTTGCCCAAGCTTAGTTTACTCAACTGATTGGGAGTGTATGTATGTGATGCGAGTGAGTGAGTAGTGAGAATTACTATTAGTACGATTACTACACTCTTACTCTCTTACTTTGCCTCCCTCCTCCGTGCTCCATACTTCCAGCCAGCATTCCCTACTTCCCTGCCTTATTTCTTCCTCTTTAGTTTCCCTTCAGTTACTAGATGAGCTCAACTTGATTCAAACATTGTTTTACAGCTTCATGTTCTGGCTAGGTACTAATGATTATATTATGACGTTACATTATTATAATTTATATTTAGAACACAACGTGCCGCATTTTCCGGCAGCAGCTACCCTTTCCATATTTCCTCCAAGACATGTCATAGTAATAGTACAGGCTGATGTAATTGTTTCTGTGAGGACGTCAGGGGATGAAATTAAACTCATGTGTGGCACAACTATTTAAGGAATAGGAATTTGTGGAATGTTCTTCTCCCTGCCGAGATCCTCTCTTGCTAGTTTGGGTTGATTAAGTTTCATTTTAAATACTTTAGTGTACCTGCATCTAACATTTCGTCTAGCATTTGCAGCGATAATACAGTTCCTAATTACTCTGAAATATTGTTAGTTGTCATTATTAGTACCTTTTACTTATATACGGCAGATGATTGATATTAAGTATTTCTGATTATGTTTCTTCTGAGTTGTTTACTACCGCAATGTGTCGAGTGTTTTAAGAATGTACTTATTTGGCTTATTTTGACATACGAATGCAATGCACTTCAATGCAGTTTGCTTGTAAGTTTGTGCAGTAGTTATACATTCTATTACCGAAGAATTATTAAATGATCGAATGAATTTGTCAGCTGCTGTTTTCAAGTCAGTTTCATTTATTAGTACTCTACCGAGGACAGTAGGGTCTGCCAGACGAAAATATTCAAAGAATTGCAATTGCTATTACTAATTTACGAAAACGATGCGCGATGTATTGGTAAAAAAGCTGTAATGTATTTCTATAATTCCGACTTCGTTTCTTCAGTCGTCTGTTCTTTATATTTATTCCTTGTATTTTCTTCACTTATGCATAAACCTACCAAGCTACTTGCGTCATTTTCTTTAAATCTTAAGCCAACCAACAACGCTCAATGACTATGTAGTGTAGTTTAGAGCGTGCTTTTTTATAACTTGGTCACTAAATGCAAAATAACTCCATTTGAATTTCCAGGAGATCATACTTGTACATATTGGTTTGCTAATTGAGTACAGTTCCCTTAATACTATACTCAGAATCAGAATGACAAGAATGTGTGCGGATGTATGAATGCGGCTACTGAATTTACTTTAGGAGCAGCTATTAAACAACTCAAAATTACATTTGTCCTGGCATTGCGTCCACCTTTGGATATATAATGTGAGAGTTTAGAGTATACAGCATTGAAAGTTAGATAACGATAACAGTATAGATTGAGTTCTAGCAATAAGCATAAAACTACTTACTGGGACTGTATATGACGTAACAGGAGTAGTATATACGAACTGAAGTCGTCTTAAATCTTAGATATTGGGTTATAATTGTATCTTACTTAGCTAAAGAATTACTATACTGTTATATGTAGGTATTGTTCATTGTGGAGTAAATCCAGTTCTCATAATTTCAACCAGCTCCGGGGTTTCGAATCAATGCAGGACTGGCAGGGAGTGGAGACTATTGGTATTGTGTAGTGAAAGCAAATGAAGCGGTAAGCTGTGTGAAACAAGAAACACTGTGCCTTAGAGCAGAGATAGAGGATAGCCTGCTGTGAATGAATGAAATCTGCTGATTGTGAGTGAATGACTGAAGTTTATCCTATCATTAAAATCAGCGCAGCGGAAGGAAATGAAATTGGCTTCCCATGTGTGATTTCTATTCTGTAAGAAAGAGCTGAGGAGGATTCTATTACTTTGCAGGGTTCTGGAATCTATTAAAATTTTGGTTAGAGAAAACAGGGCTAATAACCCCAGTCTATTTGTTTTATCATCTGAAACGTTGTGAACATCAATATTTCTAAGGAATTCTGAAAGATGAAATGAGATGAAGGGCCTTAGCTGTATCTTGTGTCATTTACATATAAATAGGCATTATTAAGACTTGTATTTATTGAATCATATATTTTGTAAATTTATTTGACACACAGACAGGATGACTTGCACTGGAGACTGACATAGAGACAGGAATGACTATAAATAGCAGAGTTTAAACCAGATTGTTGTATCTTATGCATGCATGTGTCTAAAGAACACGTGGCATTATTGCATTGTATATATATATAGTAATAAGAGGAGAGGTTTGAGAAGCAAAGTGAATTGCAAATGGGTGTGGTAGTCGCAGTGGCTTTGTCTTTGTTCGCTTCTGTTTCTCTTTGTCTTTCTAAGTGTGCGGTGTGGTGTACAAGATAGGAGTAGTACAGAGGATTATGCATCATGAAAGCTTTCACTGGATCTCCAGTAGGCACGTCATATATTATAAGGAACGTGCACTTTTCTGCACCTAGGAAGTGGGAAAGGAAGGAAATTTCCGAGTGAGTGTGCTGTAGTTTGTTGGACGAAGCGTCACGCTGTGCCCTCTTCCCCAGCTGATGCTCCTGTCCTATCCGCCTCTCTTAATTTTATTAATTCCCAGAACAAAGGCATACACTCCTTCCTTCAGCTCCTTCCTCCACTTACTACACACACATTTCTCTTCAATGCACAGCTCATGGCCTGAGTATGGAAGTCATGACTCATTTCGCCATCAAAGACTAAACACTCTATTCTTCCATCCGTAGACCTCAAGAGGAAATGTCTCTCCTTTAAAGTCAAAATAATGTGCTATCACTGAGATTTTAATGTTGCAAGCAGTACACACGTGTTTTGATAATGCCATTGTATCAGATTTTCGAGTGCAAAATGGATGTTTGTTTAAAGCGTAACTATTAGTACTAACTAATCTAATAACTTATATTATTATGTATTCAGATTTACAATAGATTTGTTGTAGGAATGTACTGAAAAAGCTCAGAATTTGATTAAGTCCTGTCGACTATATGGTTTGGAAAAAGAGTTGTTGCGGGATGGTTTTTTATTTTAAAAATGTTTGGCGAACAGTTTGAAAAATATGTTTTCTCTAGGAAAGGACAGGGTACCAGAAGAGTACGATAACAACGATAAAAAATAAGGGGGTAGGGAAGTTTTATGTTTTCTTTCCGAAGTATTAGTATTGTATTCTTTCTTTTTCTCATATATCATTATATTAGTTAGTTGAAGATTAAAGATAAATTTTAGAATGAAAAAAAGTTTAAGAGAGTCGTTTGGAGATAGAATGGAGGATATGTGAAATGGAAAGAAGAATAATATTGTTGCATTAGAATAGAAGGTAGTTGAAGTTGGACGGATGGAGAACAGGCTTCTCTTTCACTGCTTTGAAGTAGCGTGTTCGTGCAGAGAGGAAAAGAGTATATTAAGGAAGGAAGGAACAAATATTACAGTATTATGAAAGTTGCAAGAAATATATAAAGGCTGGAATAGATAGATTATTATGGATATCATGGAGCTATGTAGATAGATAGACGGATGAATGAAGTGGATGTCGTTGGATGGGTCCCTTCTTCCACATAATTTGTCATGATTGATGATCATCATCTTATCTTGCTTCGCTGGTGCTTCTGTTCTGATCTGTCTTTCTTTTCCCTGTATAGTTTCTGTGTGTATTTCCGAAACGGCTGTGTCAGTCTGCTCCATGTAATGCTTCCCTTGCTTGCTCATTTGCTTTGCAACTCATTTTCTATTCCTTTGCGGCTCGTCCGTCGTCATCCTTCCATATGACAAATTCCCCTTTCCTCGCATAACATCATACAAGGATTTATACTGTAAATGCTACTCACTAGCATAATGTAATCAATACGGAAAACTTCCATTTTAATATGCATAAGCGGTAGGTTAGGTTAGGTAGCTAGATCTTTTCCTTTTTGCTCTCCTCCTCGTCGCTACGTATTTATAATAATCTAAAGCAATTTGACTTGACTTATAGTTATAGGATGTCGGTGACTAATCTCCTTTGAAAGCTGATTTTAGATTGAAGTCTTTCTGCCTTCTCTCAAGAATCTTCTACACAGAGATTATATAATTTTGTTTAACATGACAGTAGCAAAGTAGACATTCTTTGGAATCTTATCATATGAAACTACATTTACTTAACAGATGCTGGTTGAAGATAAACATTGTCATTTATCTGATATTGTAAACCATAGGTTATTGGATAACAAGTTAGAAAGGAGAGGAAGAAAGACGTTCTTGGTCTAAGATTGACTACCGAATGAATAAACTAGGTACATAGCATTCTATTTTTCTTATTCTTGAAAAGTAAATATAAAGGAAAGATATCAAGTCTCAATTTATTGATTCTGTCTACAAAAGAGCATGACAGTATTTAGCTAACCAGTCGCACAGCGGTTGTCCTGTAAGATGAAAATGATTTTCTTTGATAACATGTTTCTATAAGCGTATAGTATGTTTGTGTATAGTAAACAGGTGTGTACTGTTATAGAGATCCGTTCCTATATTTTGGAAAGTTATTTTTGGAATTATGTGTATAAAATATTCAAAGTAAATCAAAAGTGGAGTATTACAATGTTTCTATTTGCTCGCTTGCGCTTGGTCTGAGTTTCATTCGTATTCATATTTTATAACCTCATGCTAGG
>JAAAYG020002365.1:0-31255 GCA_009936455.2 Tomocerus minor
TACTTATCAACAATTTCTATTAGTTCAGTTCTCCAGAACATTTTTGGCAAACAGTTTAGTTTTTTCCTTTTTCTAAAGATCACAGCTTTTGTTTTACTTAGATTAACCTGGAGGCCATTTTTTAGGAAGTACTCGCTAACTACGTTAACTTTTTCCTGGAGGTGTACAGGATTGTACGCAAGGAGAACCATGTCATCAGCATAAAGTAAAATGTGAATATTTCGTGGGCCGACGTAAACTGACGGCAAATTCGACAGATTTAATTCTTGGATTAAGTCTTCTAAGAAAAGTGTAAATAGAATTGGGCTTAATGTTTCACCTTGCAGGACTCCCTTTTGTATTTCAAAAAATTCACTTTCTCCATCGTTAGTTCTAATTTTTGCTCTGGCATGCTCATATATACTTTTTGTGACTTTGATAAATTTTGAACTGATCTGAAGGTTATTCATTTTTGTCCATAGCATTTCATGGCATATTGAGTCAAAAGCTTTTGAAAGATCTATAAATAATGCATATAATTTTTTACCGTTCCTACTGATTGTTTTCTGGATTAAAAATGGAGATCGGGAGTTCGGCCAATAATCTACAGTGCCGAAACATTTCGATATCAAGTATGGAAGCACTTTTTCTATTTTTGCACTGCAAATTAACATTTTTGGAAACAATAATCATTTTATGCCACCAAAATATAGTAGAAGCCGTGTTTATACTGTCCAAAATGATCAGAGGCTATACGTTTTCCTTCATGAATACCTATCTGTAGTTTATTGTCTAAAATAAATTATAATTTAATGTGTTGTGTTTGCTATCGGTAGAACCAGAAGTCAGCTCTCAGATTTTTTTTGATATATTATTACATACTTTATTTATATTGTACAATAGCTTAGCCTTAGCATTAAATTTTAATGTGGATATTGTATTTTATATTCAAATTTGTTTTATTCATTACAGTTGCCTATTATTGCCAAGCGATGGCACTGACATTCATTGCGAGGGTTTTACGTCAGTTGCCGATGGAACGCGAAGAGGAAACCGAAGAAATGAAATACAGTTTTGAAGTTGCCCTATATTTTTTGAGGGTATCATGGTCAGCATTTCCAAAATTATAACACGATATTTAAAAAAAAATGAGGTTTTGTGGCGTGGGGATAATGCTTAACAAAAATGTATTCTCAATTTTCCGGTACATTAAGAAATAGATAGCTGTGACCATCAGCTTATGGTGCCCTCGAGTTTTTTTCTGTACAATTTTTTGATATCTATTGCTACTCTACTTTTTCTCAAAATAATAATAGTGTCAAAATTAGGTTAAATATCAAGATTGGAGCATTATTTGTTAGCGGTAGTCGCTCACAACATAGTAATTACCATAGATTATAGTTTGTATATTATGCCTAACCTATATAAGGCTTGTCGATAAACCCCTTTAGCCATGCACAACGAAAGTTGTACACAGGGCATGAAAAAGGCTGCCTTTTTGGGAGGAAAAAGGCAAAACGCCGCCTTTTTGACTTTTTGGCCTTTTTGATTTTTGCAGCAGTGACTACTGCCATCTGTAATCTTCTAGGAACTAAAGATCCAATTGTTACTGTAATTGAATTTCGGTTTCAGTCAATAACATATTGCTAATTATTGTTTCCACTGCATGTCCGTACATTTTTCATTCAATTTGGTACGTAATTTGCTGGAAAAGTCTATATTCTTGGGCGTTTGCATTGTCCAATTTTAAAGCAAAAGGGCAAAAAGGCGCCTTTTTGCCAATTTTGATAGGTAAAAAAGCAATTAAAAAGGCAATACGGCAAAAAGTCATAAAGTTGCCCTTTTCATGCCCTGGTTGTACAGGAATAGGATTACTAACGAAAGCAATCCGAATGTGAATGAAAGAGAACGTTATGAACTTCTACTTAGCTTTGCTGTTTAGCAACCTTATGAGTACACAGCAAGTCGGCCTTGCTGTTGTGCTTTCGTTGTGTGAACTGTACCTAAAATTTTACTTTTTCAACTTTTCCCAGATAACTCAAAAACTAATGAACAAAAAAAGTTCACCACCCATTCTTCCAGGATCCTGGAGGGCCGTATGCTTCCAACTGTTCGAAACTCGTTGTAGTTACTGTACAATACACCTCCAAAGCGAGACCGCCAAAAAAAGTTTTTTTTGGTTGTCGTCAATCTAAAGTCAAACCATGTTGGATTGACTTTAGATTGACCCAACATTGTTTGAGTTATGGCGGAAATGACCGAGTGGGAAAACACAAGTAAATTGGAAAAATACATAGGGGGTACGACAAGCCTTAAGGGTGTTTTTAGGCTTTCAAGATTGTTTACATCGATATCTTATCTTCTTCTTCGGTAACGATGATATCGAAATATTGACCAAAGTGAGGAAAACAAATGTCTTAAATCCATACCGTTCTCAGCCTAGAATTTTTGAAAAATGTTTGACTGTCCAAACCTATCAATACCGATTTACACATTTGTTTTCTCACATTTGAAAATATCGATGTAAAAACCTTGAAAACTTAAGAACACCCTCTAGAAAAGATGTGATAACAATTCTGTTCATTAATCATTAATCTTACATTATTATTATAAACGATTATCTGTGGAATTAAAGCCAGCATGTCATAAAATCAAAAATGATTATTTTTGAGAAGTTAAAGAGTAAAGACTGACACGCGTACAAACTAAAAAAATTCTGTGAAATCAAATTATGGGTTCTCAAAGTACAAATGCACTTTGTACAAATAGAGTGTATATATAATATAATAAAAGTTACCTATTGTGTGGTTGTGGATAATAAAATAATAAACTTAATTCAAATTGAGAAAGAAAATTATTTTCATAATGATGTGAAAACACTAGCAGTATTGGCGGATAGGTTTCTCGATAAAACACTGCAACTATAAAGTGATACATTTGTAACTTTTCACTAACTCTTACATTACTATTGGCGGTTATTTTAAATTTCGCTCTGAACTGGATAATAGGAGGGGTTTTGAATTACAGGTTAAGTAAATTTTAATCAATTGTGACTTGATTGTTTCTAATTTCTCCTATTCTCTAATAATGACTAATACTATATAACAAAGTATAAATTGCAAAAGTTATCACACATTTTTGTTGTCTTGTCCTAGGCGGAAGATGAAACTCAAAGGCGCTTGCAAGTCACATTAAAATATCCATAATATAATTTTTATCTAATTTGGATTTTTTGAGTTGTGATTCTTTTTGAAATTAGGTAAGATTTCTCTATTACATAGCTACATTGATGGGTTGAGAAAACGAGAATTTAAATAATATTTATATTATTCGAAATTTTTGAATTTCTTGAT
This sequence comes from Tomocerus minor, assembly GCA_009936455.2. Taxonomy (NCBI): domain Eukaryota; kingdom Metazoa; phylum Arthropoda; class Collembola; order Entomobryomorpha; family Tomoceridae; genus Tomocerus; species Tomocerus minor. Next base: position 3,333 of record JAAAYG020002365.1, read on the forward strand.
TTCAGAGTTAATAGTGTATGCAGGACCTACTTCAATCTTTCATCTTTACCTATTTGGTATTCATAATTTGCGCTTTTTATGATGTTGATTACATATTTTATTTGTCGGAAGACAGTATGTCTATATGACAATGACAATAGAGTTGGCTGTAATAGACGATTTACAGAAAACTGCTAACTCGTCTATTCAAACATTCCAATCCATACGCATTATTATAAACATTAAAAATGTTATTCTGGAGGAATTATCGGTGATGGATTGTATCACACTAGTCAAATCTAAAAGATTTATTGATGATTAAATGGCTAAAACTTTTATGTGTATATTTAAAAATTTTTAGTTTTTCTAAAACTCCGCATCGCAAACCTCATTTAAACTTTGTAAACGTAATAGTTTTGCAAAAAGGTGGGATTGAAGATGGAAAGCTACGCATTTGGAATATTAACTGTTAGTGATCGTTGCTCCCGTGGTGAAGCCGAAGATAAAAGTGGTTATGAATTAAATGAATACATTTCCAGGAATGACAATTTGCAAATTCCAGTTTTGCGAAAATGTGTTGCAGATGAGATCCCTGAAATAAAGTCTGTTTTGGAAGAGTGGTGTGACAAAAGAAATTTAGATATTATTCTCACAACTGGGGGAACTGGATTCTCTGGCAGAGATGTGACACCAGAAGCCACAAAATCCGTGATCACGAAAGAAGCTCCAGGTTTAGTTATAGCCATGATGCAGGGTTCCTTAGCAGTCACGCCGATGGCAATGTTGTCAAGGCCAGTTTGTGGAATTCGAGACGCTACTATTATCGTAAATCTTCCAGGAAGTGTTAAAGGTTGTTTGGAGAATTATAAATTTATTGAGAAGCAGCTTGCACATGCTGTCAACTTGCTTCGCAATGAATTAGGAGCAGTTGAGAAGCAGCATCGAAATATGACGAAGGCCGGAAATATGAAGACAACGGTGAACGCTGTGAACGTGGCCGACCGAGCTAGGAAATCTATTTACCCAACGATTCCAGTGGATTTGGCACAAAATCAGATGCTGGCTCAATGTGACAGCATTAAAACTTTCAAGACGAATTTAAAAAATGGACTTGGATTCGTTTTGGCTGAAGATATTGTTGCCAATGATCCCCTGCCGCCATTTCCTGCATCCGTGAAAGATGGTTATGCTGTGAAAGTGACAGCGGAAATGAATCTTCTAAATGTCATTGGAGATTCCACAGCTGGGGAGCGCCCTGAAAAATGTCAAATAAAAGAAAACTTCTGCGTGCGCATCAGCACTGGAGCTCCTGTTCCCCCTGGAGCTGACGCTGTTGTTCAAGTCGAGGATACTGAACTGGTAGAAAAGACTGCGGATGGAAATGAAGAAAAAGTTATCCGAATAACGAAGAAAGTTGTTTTGGGGCAAGATATTCGGCAAATAGGAAGTGACATTCAAGAGGGGGAAAAAGTTTTGTCAAAAGGATCGAAATTAGGAGCTGCAGAGTTAGGTATACTGGCTGCTGTTGGTGTTCATGAATTTCCTGTCTACAGAAAACCAATTATTGCCATTTTGTCAACTGGAAATGAACTACAGAACCCAAATGAAAAATTAGAGAAGGGAAAAATTCGAGATAGCAATAAAACAACTCTTGGCGCTCTGTTAACTAAAGAAGGATTTAGCATTGTGGACGTGGGAGTCGCAAGGGACACACCCCAAGATGTTCTAGATAAAATGTGCCAAGCTTTTGCTGTCGCCGATATTTTGGTCAGCACTGGCGGAGTGTCCATGGGAGAACGGGATTACCTGAAACGAGTGTTGACACAGGATCTCGGCGCTCAAATCCATTTTGGAAGTGTGTTGATGAAGCCTGGCAAGCCAACCACTTTTGCAACTTGCAATTTTAATGGCGAGAAAAAATTCATTTTTGGACTACCTGGCAACCCTGTGTCTGCAACTGTCACAGCTCATCTCTTTCTCGTTCCTGCTTGCAGAAAACTCAGTGGCTGGGACAATCCTTTCTACACCCAAATTAAAGCCAAAGTAGAAAAGACTCTCCAATTAGATAAAACCAGGCCTGAATATCATCGCACCGTTTTAATTTGGTCTACTGATGACGGAATACCCATAGCGAAAAGCACGGGCAATCAAATCAGCAGTCGTCTTATGAGCTGCAATGCTGCAAATGCACTTCTGGAACTTCCTCAAGGGATGGATACTTTCGACAAAGTAGAAATTGGAACTGTCGTCAATGCCATTCTTTTAGCGTCATAAACAGAATTATTCAAATATAGTGCCAACTTCCTGTGTGCCATTATCTTTCCTTCTTTTGGTCAAGTGTTTCATATTCTTATATCAAAACTAGACTTATATCAAACAACTATAGACTTATATCAAATAGCTATATCATTACGAGAAATATTTTCAAACAAATCAAATATTTTTCTTGTTAATCATTTTTGATTTTCTATGGTGGAGTGGGAACATTGTGCATCAAGTAGAGGTGATAAATAGTTTTGCTAAAACTTCATTCAAATAAACTCTTGTGCATTTATTTATCCATCTATTCATTTTATAGCGTTAAGCCATCCTGCTACAGATTGGATTTGCCAATGATGTATTTTACTTCTAATGTTCAGTTAGGGAATATCTTTGTCAAGGTCTTCCTGGAATTCAGTCGTGGTATTCTGCATTAACCAAATTCTTAGTCAGCAGCTTCATTTTTCATTTATATAGCGATTCTGGGCTACTGAAATATTGCATAAAGCGTTTTGTAATGACATTTACATTACATTACAACAGTTGATGTTATTTATTTACGGAAATATTCCGTTTGTTTCCGCTTCATAAGTTAACCTTTTCGCTACCGTAGTAAATACGACAAATGCGCTTTCAGAATCCAAGTTACTATAGAAATTTTCTTTGAAAAATCCTGCATTACAGCACAGTAATTTCAGATCTATACCAGTTTTGAATTTTTAAACATAACTCCCCGCCCACATAATATTTAACAATTTATCAAGGTATGTCAGTGCTAGCTAACCACTGACCCCCTATCGGTGGATCTTGTCGACAGTTTCAAATACCTTTTTCTAAGTTCTAGCATACCCGTTGCAATTTGCTCCCACAAGGGAAAATGTTCCATTTTTTATTTTTAGAGCATGTCGATTTTTTGAAGACATGTGAGTGGGAGAAGTTTTTCCATTTGGTTTCATTCGTGAGCACCTTGGAAAAGTATTATTTTTTTAACGCATACTGCATGATCTTTCCCCTCATTGATTTGTAGAACGTATAGCAATAATTTAAGTTGTTATCACATACGTGCGTCCTATATTATCCAATTCACCAGGCTCAATGAAATGACATCGGTTTTCATTCAATTTACTAAAAACATTATTTCCATTTAGTAAAACCTAGTGGTTTGCAGGACACCATGTATACCCTTTCAACCCTGGAAACTAGTGGAAACGTCATAGAAACTGATTTTCTTGAAATCACACGACGTACATGTAATCAGCCAGGTGGGACAGTCCGAAAATCACACGGATGTGATGTGATCGGGCCACGGGCTCCATTTTCATATCACATCATTGTCATGTCATCGGTCTATGAATGCAACTTTGATATCACATGTACCTCATGTGATTGGGCTATGAAAGTGTTGCTATAATTACATGAATGTGATGTGATCGGTAGCGAAAAGGTTAATCTTCAATTGCAATGCTAAATAGTCGATATTCAGTTAATCGACTCATATGGTGAGGACGATGGAAAATGCGAAGATCTCTCCTCGAATGCATAATAATCCTATTTTACCTTGAATCGCCTTCGCGCCATTTTTACGCCGCGAATATTGTGAAAGGGAAGTTAAATACCGGACTTATTTGTTGTTAAAGAAAGAATATTGGGCTTCTTCAAGCCAGCAGACGCGACAATGTCGTGTCGTCCAACTAGATGGGTGGCTCACAGCCACAAGCCAGTCGCAACGACAATGTCGTGTCGGCCGGCTTGTAGTACCTACTACAGACACTCAAACTAGCCGGTGTATTTTGGGGGGGGGAAGTTTTTTGAATTTTGTAAAAAACTTTATTTTTCGATTTTTAAAAAAAAATTTAAATTTTGAAATCGCGATTTACAAAAAATTTTTGTAAGAAATTCTGTTGGATTTAAATTAAAGCCCTTCTAAAATAAGGGTAAATTGTTTATTCAAGTTATTTATTCTTGTTCCCCTCTGGGGTATGTCAAAGGTCAAAAAAAGTTTTTAATGGAAAGCATGTAGTGTGACACATCTTTCGAGAGCTAAAAACATGCTCGATGCTAAGAAATCAGTTATTTTGCAGTTGGGTATCGTTTTGAACAATATTTGAAGATTTTTATTAGCGTTTTTTAAACTTATATACAGGGTGGTCCAGAATGAACGCACCAGGAACTTTCTCTCCCTTTCTCTATTAATAACTCATAAAGTAGCAACGCTTTTGCATTGCAATAATGTACACGTCATGTGAAAGAGTGTTATTTTTTTAGTATAATAGGGTAATACCAACTCTTTAGCTAGTCTAATACTCTTTAATACAGATGAATTTCGAAAGCCAGGGTTTTCTTGACTCGACATTCTGTGTTTTGAATGTTACCAAGTAAGTATTAGAGAAAGTTCAGATGCTATGTAACAGGCTTAAACATATGAGTCATTATTGCTGCTTGAACTTTGGCGGCCCAGTTTCGAAACCTTACCTTAGATTTTGCTGGTGGCTTACTCAAATTTGTTTGGCGTGCTTAGGGCTATCACATATGTCAATATCAAACCATTCGGACTGGTGTCAATTTTTTCCCTATGTAAAATGGGATTACCCCAAGTGGGGGATTTTGAAAAACTGAAATATACAAAATTTTGCACTAATAGAAGGATGCCTTTTGGTATTTTTTTGAAGCTCCTAGAGTGGGGGAAATTCAAACTATATCAAAAATAAGTTTAGTCGGTTGAACTTTGGCGGGCCACAGTTTCGAAACCTTACCTTACATTTTCATGGTGCCCTACTCAAAGTTGCTTAGCTTTGTAAGTACTACTTTCATCTTAAGTTTTAGCAAAATTGCACTGGTGCCAAAAATCACAGCAGCCACCAACGGTGTTCTTTTGAATGGTCATTACTCACAGTGGCGGTTCTACCGACCTGCGAAACCTGCGGCGCAGGGGGCCCCGCGCCTAGAGGGCGCTAGAAGCAGCCGAAAAATTATTCAATGATACTTACAGGATTTTGTACTGTGGTCATTTATAATTCGCAAAAAATCTTTTAGAAAATGTGCATAGCATTGCATCACCTATCATTGGATTCGTAGTTTTAAGCATAATAGTACGCGGTCTACCTTTTTACTCTAATACTAGAGTGGGTAATGTTGGCCAAGAATACAAATTGCGTTCATATCTCATTGTGGGTAAAAGTTGCCACAGCCAAGAGAAGCTGTAAAATGTTTTTCAACGAATTAATTTACTGCATTTAGTGAAAGGGAGGCACGGGCAAAGACGTATTTAGAATCAGATTTCGGACGGGCTATTTAGTACCGAAACATTATATCTGCATATTTGTTTGTAGTGCGATAAGCTTTGGCTTTTTCCCCGAAAATGAGCGAAATAAAGCAAAATATTGCTCAAAAATAGCTAAAAAATTTGTGTCCCCGAAAAGTAAGTAAAAAGAGTTTTTTTCATAAAATTATCAAACTTTCCGCACCATGCGCGATTTTTGAGAACTATTATCCTATATTTAACTAATTTTGGGCAAAGAATACTATTTTTTTAGCGTTTCCCGAGAACACGTAGATAAACTAGGGCCCCTTATCAGCCGCCTTGGGCCCCGCAGGAAGGTAGAACCGCCTCTGATTACTCACTATGTGACTTCCGGTGGTTGTCATGGGATGAGACTAGTTTGAAAATGTTGTACACATATAGTACTAGCGTTTTAAAATGTCACTTGAACCCTAACAAGTTCGGGACATATTAAATTTCATTTTTATGCTTATATCATAGTCATATAATACTAACTAGTCTATGCACTTCGTATCCGTTGCGTGTATTAAAGTGTAAGATACAATCTGTCTCGTTCACGAGAGATCCGCCAGGGGCGCGCGTGTTTCTAAGTTCCTACCAAGTACAATGAAGCTATAGAGATGAGTGGCAACTGGACAAGAAAATTTAGAAACATGCTTATAACTTTTGACCCAAACGTGCCTTTTCTTTCGACATGCTTATAAAAAAATTTGTATTGATCTGGCTTTTGATGGAGCTACGTCACGACCATCTCCTATGGACAGAACAGGAATGAAATGACGAAAACTGGCGAAAAATAATAAAAAGTCTGTAAATTATGACTTTATGGCGTTCCTTGACTACAATTCTCGTATTCACGTCACCCCAATCTACGACTTTTCGTCAATCTAACTATATATCTAATCGTAACTATATAGTCGGTAATATGATCAATGAGAGTTTAAGATTTGTAATTATAAAAGTAAATAACACATATATAGTTAATTTGGAAATTACCATTCATGGTATTCAGAGAATACAAGGAAAAAAAATTATGGATGTTAAACATTGGTTTATTATATTCATAATTTTAGTATACATATAATATAAGTAAAGAGTATGGATGAATTGCACATTTCATTAACAGCCAGGGACCATATTTTTGAAACATCGTAAATTAACGATCTCGTAATTTCTATGGATATCTGTTCATTTTTCATTGTAGAAAACAGATATCCATGTAAATTACGAGATCGTAACTTTACGATGTTTCGCAAATATGGCCCCAGGTAAACGTTGCGCTGTATTTTTTGTTATCGATCAAGTAAAAGTTGGTGATGGGATAAATAACGTTTATTTAACGCGTTAATATTATTTTTTAAATTAGCTTTTTAAGTTAATAAATAACGATTATTTATGTAACATGTTAATATTAAGTTATGTAGCGTGTTAACAATTTGGATAAAGTTAGTGTACAATGATATTTATTTATATTAGACAAATAAGTTTTATATATTTCCGTTATGATATTTGAGTATAAATAGCTGTTAGTGTGGTATATCACATGATAATTATCTAGTGTTAAGAAGTGCTTTTAGTTAACAATAATGATATGATTAACAAGTGGAATGATAGGAGCGTTCCCGAACCTGTACTCATTTTGTGTGCTGCGAATAAATATTAATACCTCTGTACTTATATTCAGTGTAGAATTAAAACTTAAAGAATTACTCCAGCATTTTCTTTGTCATACTACTTGAGGTAGTTGACATATTTCTGTTATTCTCGACCCAGACAGTAGGGAGCACAAAATTAAAAAATCCATCGCTTGTTAGTTGAGGTTGGTCCTTGGAATTTTAGAAGATCCATAAACTATTATACACTACAGTGAGTTAGCGTAGCTGCCGGAGAAAGTAGTTTAGGATTGCGGTGATAGGGATATAACGTAGTTGCAGTTTGAGGTGTATACTGAACTTTAATATATCTCTACTAGAAATAGAACCCCTCTTCGTGGGGCAAGGGTCACCCAACCCATAGCAGTAACAAAATTTAAAAAAGTTTCAAAAAGGTTACAAGAAATAAAAACATTTCGTCGGGTGGCTTTGCGACGAGCGTCGGGTGGCTTTGCCTCGAGGGTTGGTTGGCTTTGCGATTTGTGTCGGGTGACTTTGCCTTTTACGTCCGTTGGTTTTGCGTCTTGTTTTGGGTGACTTTTCCTCGGGCGTCGGTTGGCTTTGCTTGGAGCCCCGATTGACTTAGCCTCGTGCGTCGGTGGACTCTGCCTCGGGCGTCGGTTGGCTTTGCCTCGGGCGTTGTTTGGCTTTGCCCCGGGCATCGGTTGGCTTTACGTCGGGTAGCTTTGCCTCTGGCTTCGCTTCTGGTGTCAGGTGACTTTGCCTAGGGTGTCGATTGGCTTTGCGTTTGGTGTTATGAGCCTTTGTCTCGGGTGTCGGTTGTCTTCGAGTTGGTCGTCGGGTGTCTTTGCGTGGGTCCACCCAAATAATGTAGGCAGTAACTTCATGAGGTCGTAAGCAAGGCAACATGTAGTTGACGTGTGTTGGTCCCAGTGGCGTAGAAATTGTATGGGCTGGAGTGGAGTGCTTTGCCTACACGAAAAATTGGTTGGGTGGAGTGTGTCTGTAGTGCTAGTGTTTGCGTGTTAGTGTATCTGGTTGTCATATTTCTATAATTTGTAGAAAAAAATCGGCCAAAACTAGCTTTTTATGAGCCATCTCCGAGTATTTTACGATAAGGGGTTCTACAAAAAAGTGTCTAGGAAGGGAGTAAGGGCAGAAAGACAATCAACCAAATCTATATATACAATCTGAGACAGTTGGATAGCGTAGTTACTTGGAAGGATACATCGGCTGTAACATTTTCCTTCGTTTTTTGCTATAAAATGTATTACCTAAGTAGTCTGAGGTAGTTGCCTCAAATTAGGATTGTTACTTTAATTACTTGGTCTGTTATTATAATTATCGGATTATTGGAGGATTTGACTGACTTTATATGCAGATACAAAAACATTTCACATTGGGGACAAATTCACTTGGACAATCCAAATGACTTATTGCCTAATCATCATCAAACCAATTTTCTTTTACAAAGTCATCCTTAACACTTGAGGAAGGACCTGTATACAATTAGCATTGAAAAACTTAATTATTTAATTAGATACTAATAGGTTAGCAAAAAGCTATACATACAGCCAATAAATAAGTTTTACTTACTTTCTGTTGGTGGCGTTATTGGAAAGTATTGAACGGACTTATGCAATGAAAATCTTGCCACAACAGCCCAATGATCACTTGGGAAAATATTCTTGACCTTTTTCAACTTATCCTTTCCTGTTAACCCAAAGTAGCTAAAAGTAAAGACATTTAGATTACATGACATAAATACATTCTTGAAATTAATGATTTGCAAATAATGAAACAATATTTGAGTTCAATTAAAAAACAGGTGTAAATTAAATTATTGTAATTAGTAAATTAATTACTTTGCCATTAAAGTGTCCGGGGTTGAGCTTCGAAAATAGATTCTGTCAAACCTCTTTGGGGTCGCAGTTTCATGTATTTCAAGCTAAACGTTGTTAGATAAATTGCACAATGTAATGTGTAACTTCAGGCCAAATATTAAAATTGTCAAACAAATGTCGCATAATGACTATTATGTACATGATACAATGTTCCCTCACAATTTTCTCAGCAACTAAGCATCTTAGAATCATTGGGTTTCAAATAGCACGAAATAATCTTAATGTTCGGCTGCTAAAAGTTTTACAAAATTTAACGTAAAAAAATGGAAATTTTGAATTTGAATACGAAAATAAAAAAGTTCTAAATTTTTGCAATTGTTTGGGTCATTTATTAACATTAAAAACAGCATGAAATTATATTCGTTTTTTTTCCTATTATTTTTTAATGTTCCTGCTAACGTCGACTACACTGAATTTCAAAACGAAAATAAAAAAGTTCGAAATTTTGCAAACATTTTAATAAAAAAGTAAGAGTATCATTAGTGATCTTCGAAGCCACAAACCAAATTTTAACTTGTATAAGTCAGCTAGTTTCTCAATAGTTCAGAGGTAACATCATTGCACTTTTGCCACCTTTGGTGTCCCTAATTTGAAATAATTTCACTAGTAAATGTTGCATCTAGAGATTCTAGGGTCCTGACCAGTTTTGTGTATTAGTAATGATTCGAATTTTAACTCGGTTTGGGCATTTGCTCATTTGGCGTTTTACAATTTATACATTTACATGTGTTCAAACCTTTCTTGGAGCACAACTTTTTTAAATGTTTTATTGCAAATTATATTCCTATATTAAGAATTTCTTACCGGTTTGTTTTTATTGCATGTCATGTCCCAAGTGTATTCAGTATCCGGCACTTTACCTTGTTGAATCCAAACATCGCAAGTATTCTTTGGCAGGGGAATGTCTCTCAGCTGAAATAACAGTGAATGACAAAATTGAGTATGCACAATTGAAAATTGATTTAACGGAAGGATTACTAATAAAAATACTGACTTCCCTATCCCTAATATTCAAGGACCCTCCTACGACAACATTGGAATCCACAGGAGTAGACGAAGCAATAGTCATGCATTTTTTAAGCTGGGCAATTCTTATCTGTGTCTTGTCTTTCTTTATTTGACTTTCCAGATGCACATTCAGAATGTCCAATTTTGCACCTCCAACCCCCACTTTTGTAAATAAAATAGAGCGGCCTTGGCCTAATTTTAGATTAATATTAATAAGTAATACTTAACAGTGGACCAATAAAAATTTCATTAATTTTTGCTGTAACTTACTTGTGTTTTTGAAATAGATAATTTTATGTGACTCATACTTCACAGTATCCATTTTCAGCAAAGTGACAGTATAATAAAATGTTTTATTCTCCTGTCGCACAATGACAAATTTATTTTCCAAAAGAGGGACCATATAATTAAAGAATGGCGTTGAAACTTCTTGCAGAAGAATAATATCATGGTTTTCTCTATTACAAAATTTAATGAAATCCAAACATTAAATAAAATGACAAATAAAACTTTCGATTACGACTATCTCTAGGTACTTTACAATATTTACCTTATTATCAAGTCTACAATAGCTACGGATCTCTTCATAAAATGTTTGAAGTTGTAGTCTATATTCCAACACATTATAGAAAAATTTGTCGGGATCACGGACGGCGCGTACTTTTTTATATCACTAAAATATAACAAAAGTAAACAGCAATTAAATGTATAAACTAAAATAATCAACAACATGTACTCTTACACAAAGTGGGAATTATCATCTATTAAATGCTATCAGATTAACAGAATATGAAAAAAATTGATATATAGTAATCAAGTAAATTTTTTATGATTATTATATTTATAATTCATAATACGGTTCTTATTACTATTTTTATTGTAACTTGCCATTTTATTGGAGTTTCATTAATCGGTATTTTAATTTCTGCTGATGGTTCCATTTCATTATTTACCAAGGCAAGGTCTTCTTTCATTTTAGAAAACTTGTCCTGCCTAGCCTCCATTTCCAAATCTTCTGTATCCACCTTCTCACTAAAAATGTCATCTTCTCCCGGAGGATCTACCTCAGTCCCTTTTGTCGAAATTGGTCGATTCATCACAGTTTTTTCCCGTTTTGGCTGCAAAATTCAGTTTTGTAAAGTTCCAATTTATTCAGTATTAAAGGCATTTCAAACTTTGTAGTTTAACTTCACGATTAACAATCCTGAAAAAAAGCATTTTCTACTTTTGTAATTTTAATTTGGTTCCAAAGAATGGGCATTAAATGTTGCGCTATAAAATATAATGCTTTTCACGTTTAAAAATTAAGAACCGATTTAACTAACGTTTGCCTCTTGCTAATTATTATAAACTTCTATATGATTTTCAGTGGGATGATTTTTATGCAAAATACTTATTGCTGCGATGTATCTCTTGGACAATGCTACAAATTGTAAGACACTGTCCAAATGGTCTGTCTAGTTTTTAGAGGGCAAGGTATAATATTTAGAATTTAAGTGCAGCATTATAAATATAAAACTACATTGACAGTTATAAATGACCCCGTAAAATAGTACTACAAAATATACATGCCCATCAGAAGATAATTACAGACTATGATATATTTAGAGAACATTTCATACTCTTTGATTCGCACATAAATGCAGTACCATAAACATGTAACATTACTTATAACATATTTTTAATGCTATGCTTTACGTGTAAGTAATACCATTTCTCTTTAAAAACTACATGTTATGTAATTACTTTCGTTATCTGTTTTACTTCGTTGAAAGAAGCATTTAATGAAAAGCCTCTGATGTCATTTGGTGTTCATTACCCAATTGCAAAGTGTCTTACTACTTGTCTAAATGTTCAACGGTTTCATGTGAAGAATGTGCTGTGATGCTTACTTTTTTATCGATTGAAGTAATGTAATGTAATGGCTTTAATGTCAAACTTATTTCAGATACATATATATGTCTTTGGTATCCAGATAAGGATTCCCCATTTTTAATTTCTTTCTCTTACTCCCACCATCCATCCTTAGCGTCCACACACATTTCTAACTGACACTTGTAACTGACATTTCTAGAGCTGACATTTCTAACTGACACTTGTAACTGACATTTCTAGAGCTGACATTTCTAACTGACATTTCTAACAGTGTATTTCTGCCTTCCACTCGGCAGGAGGGCGGGGTAATGCCGAACGTCAGAATGGTACATATCCGATATCGGAATGGCATTTGTCCGAATCCGAATTTAGATTTGCTTTATTTTGTTTGACCTTGCATGGATGCGTTTGGAAAATTTGGCGGATTCTAATTGCTCTGTTCCCACCTCCTCTAAAAAATGGTTCCGAGCTTTTAGATATATAACCCCTAAATTCGAATTTGGACAAATACCATTCGGATAACGGATATGTACCATCCGGAAATCGGATATGTACCATTCGGTGCTCGTATGGATACCATTCAAAAATCGGATATGTACCATTCGGTGCTCGTATGGATACCATTCAAAAATCGGATGTACCACGTAAACGTGTACCCGAGGGAGAACAATGATTCTCTCACCCTATCATGCAAATCATTTTATTACCACAAGCATAGGTACCATCCGAACAAAGGGTCACAATCACAATAAATAAAGCTCACCATGTTAAAAATGGCTTGGGTTCCTTGATCCGTGGTAACTGAAGAAACTTGTACTAAATAATATTAAAAAAAATTGCTATTATTGAAATATCTGTAGAATAAATTATATAAGAAACCTTGATTGAAGTAGATATATATAGGTGACAAAACGAACAGATAGAGACGAACTCCCAACAGTCCCACGTACAAATTTAGACAGAAGGGGCTAGGGAAAAATTAAAAAATCATATAACAAACTGTTATATAATATTGACTGACTTTATTTATATTTTTGAAACAGTGGTTGACATGGCAACAATGGCATTGTTCTGTCAAATAATAATGAATATCAATAAATTTCATTTTCGGAGGAGTAAAATAATAAATGGCATATTTACTTTTAAGAAGGATGTTGCTGATATATTTATTTTTCAGGATTTAACGAATCTTTATTTTTAAAAATGGGGTAGCAACTATTAATTTTCATTTGCAATTATTTAGGTTAAAAGAGACATTTTTAGGTGGTGGCAATTATTAAAATTGTGTCAAATATCTTAAATCGCTTTTTATACACTTTGACTGGTTTTATTTAAAAAAAAATTTTTTGTTACTGTTATGGGTCGAATTAATGCTACGTCCGAAGGACGAGTCGGTGTACTACTATAATGATAATATTAAAGTTTTATATTCAATAATTAGCCAAAGTCAATTAACTTTCTACTTTTCGTTTAATAACAATGCAGTGAAGTAAAGACCAGGACCAAAAAATCACCAAAGCTTTTAATTATTACTTAGAATTTTTAAAAACAGTAGGGATCAATGTGTGCTAGAAACTAAAATTAATGAATCCGAAAAACACAGTGAAATTAACAAATTGTCCACTGTGTGTCAATAGTTTTTCCCCTTCAAAAGGACTAACAGCTCATGGGTTGGAGAATACTGAATTAAGTTTTTCCTGCAGATAAAATTGAAAATCCCTCTACATATCTACTAGAAATCACGAGATTATGAAAATCTTAGAAAAGTCAGTAATTCTACCACCGTGAATTATGAGACGGACGAGTATATTGATATTAGCTTGGAGGTGGGATCGAGAAAGGCCTTTAACAAGACCACATTAAATATTGCACTAGTCAGGGCTTTTACATAATCACATGCACAAACGTGGTACCATGCATACGATTTAAAAAAAAAATAAGATTCTAAACAACCCCACACACTAGAAGTTCTAGCATATTTGTTGCCAATATAATACTTCAAATACAGTTTTTGACCTGGTCGGAACTTTTTAGGTGTCAGGGTTCATTTTGAACTGCTAGTACTATACGTCGACAACGCGCAACGTTTTGAAAGTGGTTTTATCCTGTTACAAGTACCGGAAGTCAAAATGGTCATTATAAATATCCGGCAATAAAATGAAGTTTCAAATGCAGTCTTTGTTGATGTGTTCCAAAGCTGTTAGAAGGAAGTGACAAAACGCTAGTACTATATGTGGACAAAGTTTTGAAAGTGGTCGTAGTGCTATATTTAAAGTGGTCTTGTTAAGGGCCTTTCCCGATCCCAACTCTAAGCTAACATCAATATGCATCGTCCGTCTCAAACATCACGGCAGGCACTGGTATTTCTAACTTTTTGTTGCATAAAATACAACCTTTAGATTTGTTTTTCCCAAAAAAACTTTAATTCTTTTGGTAAACTCTATTATAGGAAGGAGGGTTCTGGGGTTTAAACCTTCCAGCAGTCCAGCAAAAACGTGAGCAAAAATTATTCTATTAAAATGTTCCAACTGTTTGTAATCTCAGTTCTAAATAAGTTCACACCCTTATTGGAAAATCCATATTTTTAATTTCTGATGCTAAGTAATACTGAATAATAATATTACAAAATTGATTTGGCATAAGGATAAAAAATTATTATTACGTTGTTGATAAGTTGTAAGTTGCGGGTAATTCCCTTACTGTTTCCAATGAATATCATACAGAGAGTATCGATATGTGGCAAGTTCCCGTTGTTTTCCCAGATGGATAATCATAGATTACCCCTACATTATTATTCCACTGTGGATTACCCATGCAAGCTTTTCTGATGCTGAAATCGTTTGGTTTTAAAACATGTGGTTGTTGGTGGGAAAATAAAAAATTCCCATGGCTTTTTCCAGTTGATCCCGATAGTATTTTCCCTATTTGATTTAAATGTGGGAGTCAGGCAATTTCCCAAGCAAAACCCGTTGTGTTTATAACGTATTTTACCCTAAAGGGAAACATTAGTTTATTTTAGCTCCTATTTTCTGCCAAAAACCCAATAGGTCTACCTGTTGCCCATAAAACCCAATAGGATTACATGCTCTGGCCCCGCATTCCCCATCTTCCAGCATTAAACCCACAGAATCTCCACAATTTTCCCACTGCTCCCTTTTTCTTGAAATTTTGGGGGGGGGGTGTGATGAGTATTAATTTCTTTAATTAACCTATTTAATGCACTGTAAGTAATATTATGGTAAAATGAACTAAAACTTGTTGGCCATTATTGGGTCAACATGTTTTACAGCTTGGGTACTTTGGCAACCTGTGTGCATTTAATCACATTATATTGGAACACTTAATAAAAGAATAAGTGTAAATAATGTAATATTACAAAGTGACTCCTTAGTCGAGAGTATTTCAAGTTCTTGGTTGGTGAAACATGTCGCAATATTACCCGCAGTTTTACGTACGTTAACAAAATTGTAAACAATAGCATATCAATCAATCAACTAATAAAATAAAATTGATGGTCCATAACATTAATTTCTTTCAGTTTTTAAAACGACCATCGGGAACTACAATCAATCTCCAAAATAAATTTGAGAGAGTGAGCCTAGTGGGACATGTCAACAGAACCTGTTTAGTAAAGTTGACGCGTAAACGAATAAATAACTAAAAATAAAATGCATGACACAGCACATGCCTTTAAACACACTTGACGCGTGGAAAATATAAGTCTCAATACTACTCAATAACAGTTTGAGTAAAACTTCACCGATTTAAATAAAACATACAGTTTTATAAATAGCTTAAGGAATCAGAGGCAGGATGAATATGGTAGAGATGTTGGACTTATATAGTTAAAGACAGTGGCACTGGACAAAGTTGTGCCTAATTAAATTAATCCAATCGACACCCCCTTGTGACGCTAGCGTATTCTCCCCTGACGGAATCTTACCATTAGATTTGTATTAAAACAGTTGCCTACTCTTACATGTTAAACTTGTCGCAGAACTCTTTGAATCAAGCAAGACACATGAAACGGGTTTAAATGCGATTTACACCACAAATTCTTAGAAATCATTTCAGTTTCAGTGGCCTTTTGAAATTTTTGAACCAATTTAGTGATCAGACTGCGATATTATAGTTGAACACAATGTAATTTTACATCCGATAATCAAAAGTCAGTAATTCTAACTAATTAAAATACTACTTTTAGATTAGTTTTGCCCAATAATTTTTTATTGCAAATTTTAGTATATTTATTCACCACATATTTCTCAAATCGTAACCAAGATTTCTAAAAGAAATTCCGAAATTCCGGTACTTTAATTTTGCGACTTTGGACGTTGACGACTAGACAGGATATAATTTTATTACATTGCAAGCTTACAAAGTATTTTTAATGTACTTGAACCTCTTCGACAATAAAATTCTAGGAATTTTAAAGGGAGACACGCTATCATTTAATTTACTTATAATGGAAGGGCAGTAAGAATAAATAAATGCTTAAATAAATTATGTAATTTGTAAATTGGCAAAGTAAATAGTTTTTTAAACGTCATGGTCGAAACAGCAAACTGCGTGCCATTATTCGGTGATGGTGCTATATGTATAACATTTAAACCCACTATATCGGGTCCCTTTAATTAAAACAAGTGTTTAAATCAATAATGTAATGTTATCGAGTGACACTTATATAAGTCGACAGTTTTTCAAATTCCTGGTTGGTGAAATAGCACAACAGGTCGCAACGTCACGACATGTGTCAGGCAGTTTTAAGTAAATTAACAAAATTGTAAACCGCAATCAAAAGAATGCTCCATCACATCCCATTTCTTTCAGTTTTTAATACGACAATATCGGAAACTACAGTAAATTTCCAAAATAAAGAGTAAGTGAGCCTATTCAGACATTTCAACAGAACCTGCTTACTAACTTTGATGGGTAAATGAATTAATAACTCGAAATAAAGTATATGATACACCAATCACTGTCTTTATAAGTTTTTGACGCATCGAAAATATTAATCTCAATAGCCGTTTCAGTAAAAGTTTTCGGATTTCAATCAAAAATACAGTTGTATAAATAGCACAAAAAATTATAGTCATGACAAATATGGTAGCGATGTTAGATTTGGTTAATGACAGCGCCTTAAGTTCAGTCCTTCCTAAACATTCGGAGCACTGGACAAAGTTGTGTCGTTCAGAATACTCCAGCCATTTCCCAAAAATTCCAGACTCCAAAAGAAATTTAAATCGCTCAATGCTGTAATCTTTGATGACAGAATACGGTTCACTTATGATAACTCCGTGCCTTTCCATAAAAATTTGATTATCTGTCTTTCCCAAGTACAATTTCCTTGCAGGAGAAAGTTTATGGTCGGAAAGATCCCATTTGGATCGATTGAAAAAGCGGTGCAAGTCGCTTTGTTTGTCTATCCATGCGGATTTGCTGCATTTGGAAATCCATTCCTGTCCGTTAATGAACGGGAATTCCGGAGGAAAATTATGATGCATTATTATTTCATCCAAAAGCTTTCCATTGGCAGATGTTGACAATTCATTATGTTTCTTGTAGTGTACCTGTGTTGAAAAAAAGAATGGCAGAACATGCCTCATGCAATCAATTGAAATTCCGCAAGCCTCCCACATTTTTTGAATTGATTTCTTGTCCAACTTGGCAGTTGGGCCAATTCTATATTGTATAGTAATGTTTTTGCAGAAATTGGAATCTTTTTGTCCTTCTTTCCTCATATCACAACGGAAGTCGGAAAATTCGATTTGCTCCTTATTAGCCCATTGTAATATTTCCTCAATGTCAAACATTTCTGGTGAGGTGCCGCTGCCATACAATTCTGGATGTGGACTAAATGATTCAATAGAATTGTTATAAAAATCTGGTATGGATTCCAAACGTTTTGGTTGAAGCTCTTTCGTTAAATCCGTGATGACAATTCCCTTGTAAGCATTTGTCAGTACAATGGCCATAAGGAGAAAAGGACCAATAGTCAATTTCAGCCATGCACTGCTTTTGTATTTCTTCGGAAGGGAGTAACTTATTTCCAAAAGGTATGCGTAAAAAATTAACACGACCAAAGTTATCCGATCACTTTTGAAAAGGAGAATGGCCTTGACAAATAGAGTTATCATAGTAAATATAACCAAAAAACAAATCCAGGACCAAAAGGAATACGGTCTTATATATCCTCCGAAGGATAAAAATCCGTCATCTAAAATTGAACAGGAAATGAAATTGTATCCTTCTTCATTCGTATAAAAGGCTACCATCCGAAAGTTTTGATAAAATTGTAATCCAATTAAGTCGATTTTCAAACCCACCTTAATTGCATATTCTTTGACGTAACCTTTGATATAATATATATTATTACACTCTTCACTCAAATTAACGTGAACAGAATTGTTAAAATGTCCATAAAGAATGGATGCAATGGCTATTGGGAAATTTGAATTTATTGATGGTGACAATTTTATAAAATAATTATGCACTGGGAGACTTCCACAGAGGTTTGGCGCTTGTGACATAAATCGTTGTCCAAAAGTGGTAGCAAGAAATGATGGTGCTTTGTTCTGCATGGTTTTTTGAAATGCAAGTTTCTTTAGAAGGCTCAGCGTTTCAAAAACTTCAGACGAACAGTTCAGGGCAAGTAAGATTTCAGCGTAACCATCGTTCTTTTGTTTACACCTTTCACAAAGAAAATAAATCTTTCTATGGCATACTTTTGTATTAGGGGAGCCCACGTGAACATAAATAAAAGGATAATGGAAATCATTAGAACGAATTTTGTCAACTGTATCCTGCAAATGAAATAATTTTGTGATAAAAAGACGCCTCTTCCTGACACTTAAGACTACTTCACTGTCCACAATCATGTGCATTTGAACATCAGTTTCTGGGTATCCAAAATTAAATCTGTCTTTCTTAAATGCAATACTCAAATAGCTGTTTACCCAGATTGATGTAAACACTATTCCCATTGCAATAAAATTTTCTTTCAAATTCGACGGATTTATTCCAATTGAAATAAGGCTTCGACAGTTCAATTTAGAATACATATCAGGAGCGGATACTCTTTTGTGTAACAAAACACCAATGTTGCATATGGTATCGACGTAGATATTTGTTTCGAAATCATATTTTAGTATGAAATCTTTAATGGTACAGTTAAACCTTCCTATATATTTATTTAACGTATCAAAGTTAGTACACGAGTATGGAGTGGAAACTTTAATTAAATCATTTCTTGCTTGACTTAAAACTCTTTTATTCCAATTGGTTTCACTGTGAAAAATGAAGCTGGTGAAACATCGCTCTTCTAGATTAGACAAAGCAATTATGTTTCCACATTTCACAAAAGTAGCACTTGCAGCCAATAGGAAAAAGACCAATTTTAACCCCATCTTATTTCCATCCTTTAATTTACAGCGAATATTGGTCATCTAATTATAAACTTCCATTACAAAGACAGCATGTTCATTTGTCTGAACACTCAACGAAGTGCATTGATGAACTCTTTGGGATGGGACACGCTTAAAAAATATCTGCTCTCCAATTCGTGACTTGTATACCAGTTTAAATGAAATGCCGGTCCTCACTTTAGTTAGGCACCTAGTTTTCGAACCAATTTAGTTATCAGACGGCAATGTTCTATTTGAACACATGTAATTTTCATCGAATAATCAAGATTTAGTATTTTTAACTAACTAATAATATACTATTTTTAGATTAGTTTTGCCCAGAAAATTGTTAGTGCAAAATTTAGTATATTTAATTATCATATGTCTACAATCGTAACCAAGATTTCTAAAACAAATTTTTACACTTTTACTTTGCTACTTTAGACGGCGAAGACTAGGTAGTGACAGGTTATACTATTATTACATTGTAAGCTCACAAATTATAATTAATATTACATTACCCCCTTCAACAATAAAATTCTAAGAATTTAAAACAGGACATGCTATTATGCATCATTTACTTATTAGAGCACAATTAATGTTTTAATAAATTATGTAATTTGTAAAGTGTCAATGTAAATGGTTTTCTAAACGTCATGGTCAAAACAGCTATCAATATACCTTGAACAACTGTATGCCAAGTTTCGGGGTGGTGCCATGCATAATACTTAACCACACTATATTGGGACAATTAATAAAAACATTGTTTAAATAAATAATGTAATATTATAAAGTGATACTTAATTCGAGAGATTTTCAAATTCCTGGTTGGCGAAATTACTATAGGGAAGTTCTCACATTTTGCTTCGCAGATTCCCACAGTTTAACAGTGGCCATAATTGCGATCGGTGCGCTAGACCTCACTGTCGGACCTGTCACGGGTTCGAGCCCTTCCAATGTAAAGGAATATTTATGGTTTTACTAAATGGTTGAAATTTTGGCTCGCTCGGTCCAAAGCACGGGGATGTCTTCCATGGAAGGGATGGATTGATTTCAATAAATGATATACAAATGTTTCCAATTCCTAGTGCCTATATAGTTAAAAAGTAAACATGCAACACTCTACTAGCACGAGTGTATATACTTGGATAGGTAAACTGTTAAGGCATATACAAATATAGCGTTTGTTAAAACTGGTTAGGGATTTACCTTTCCTTAATTTGAGAAAGCAGAAAGCTACCGATTCAGACCAGCTGTATCTAACGGGCCCAAATTGACTATAAACCTATACCTACTGTACTTCTGAATTTCTGATTTGATTCAATTGGATTTTCTTGCAGAAACGATAAAGATAGTTATTTCCAAGACTGGACATGCTGCTCATGGTATTGTCCTAGACTGGAAACAGAATGTCACCCTTACAAACAGAAACAAGTGACCTACTTATCAAGTTTTATAAAACGAATTAAACCCAATTGCATTTCAGTTCTGTACCAGTTCTGTACGACTAGGAATAATGGGTGGGGAAAACGGGACAATTTTTTGTTCATTAGTTTTTGAATTATGACTGAAATAGTGAAAAAAAGTGTTTTTTTTTGAAAAATTCTTGTGACCCCAAATATGACCTTAACAAAATGTTAGACACTTACTACCATCCATGATCCTCTCCATGATCCATGGAGGAATGGGAGGTGAAAACAAAATTTTGTTTATTATAGTTCTTCGAGTTATACGAGAAATTGAAATTTTACTACGAAAATACCTTGGTGGGGGTACGACAAGCCTGAATGTATATTATGAAAAGTGTAAACTGCAATCAACAGCTCATCATTATGCATTTTCCATCGAATATATACTATATAGAAATTCCCAACTTTTGCTGGTCAGAGAACCTGGTAGACTTGGACGCTTGAAACTGAAACGATTACATTTCGGTAGGGCGAATGGAATAGATATTTTTCAAAAAAAAATATGAAATTATATTGCGAAAGAAAATTTATATTAGATACATAGCAAAACATTTTCCAATTAGATTTCCAAATAACTATTAAAAATAAATGCTCCCATTAACGACATTAATATATACAATGTATTATTGTGTAATCAATAGTTTCAATGGTGACTTTATTTGGAATCTTGGAATGTCACAAACAGAATTAAATGAGAAAATGAAAACTACATCATAAGAAATGTACAGTACTTATACATATTTTTAATTTTGGCTTCTGTAGTTGAGACAATCTTCGCAGTTTTTTGTCCCTTTTTTGGATAAAGATTTAAGTCCACCAGGTTCTTTGTGCATTATATTAAGTAAAACACATTTTGAAAGAATATTATTAATTTGACCATTACATTTCATCTTTTGAGTCTGTGCAGAGAAAAATATAAAAAATACTAATTATTTTCAACAACTACAGAGCCATTAATTGACTAAAGTTAAATTTGCCAATTAATGGCTCTGTAAACTTTTTGTTCTGAAAATAAACTGAAGTAACCATTCTTTGACCTTGGGGCCACTGTGCAATACTTTTATATGAAATGCATTGACTAGATCTATTTTGGTAATTTCATGGCTCTTTTCACTCAGGGTTATATTTTACGTCGGTGTGTCATTGTGGAACATCCTTCTTAATTCGTTTGTTAGTCACTCTTTGATTCTTTCAGTCATTTCTCACAGTCAGAAGTCTCAGAGGCCATGAGCGTATATGGGATACACTCATAGGAGTTTGCATTTAAGGGTGCCTCAATGATCGACAGCGCCTGTGCGGAAAATATTACTACGGGGTGCTGAGTAATAAATAAATATCAATGCAGAAGTCAATACATAGTTGGCGTCGAAATGGTATAACCACCGGCACATAAGTTTTCTAATGCATTGAGGAGTACAAATACGTGCTGGTCCTATGTTCAAGTGTGTTATTTACTTTTCAGCTCAGCTCGATTTTCATTGTTCTTAAGCAATGTTATCTAATTGTACGTTGAAGCGCGAAGTCGCCTTATTGTTTCATAACAATACCTATTGCTATTAATACAATGAAAATCGAGCTGAGCTCCAAAGCAAATAACACACTTGAACATAGGACCAGCACGTATTTGTACTCCTCAATGCATTAGAAAACTTATGTGCCGGTGGTTATAGTAGGTATTTATTTAGCAGCATGCAGTAGTCACCACTACGGTGTTAACATGGATAGGCATGGCAATTACGCAGAACACATAGATCTCCAGTTTGGTAGAGTAGACATCGTGATTATTCGTGATCTATTGTTCTCCCTAATTGCCTTATCTTTCCACTCCAGACCGGAGAGTTCGGAGTACTGTGGAAATAGTGCTATGAAAAATATCTGGCCATGTGATGGTTTGCAGTAGGTACACTTAATAAAAACGATTATTTAAATAAATAATGTAATATTGTGAAGTGGTACCTACGTCGAGGGTTTTCAAATTTCCTGGTTGGTGACACAACAAATATCGCAACGTCACGCCATGTGACATGCAGTTTTCGGTACATCATGAAAATTATAAACCGTAATCAACAGCACAACATCAATCGATACTAGCTACTACAGGCGAATTACAACCTTTTGCGGCCCAGAGAACGGACTCCCTGGTAGACTTGGACACTTAAAACTCAAACGCGCGGCTAAAGCCCGAAAGGGCGAATGGAATATCTGAAAATAATTTTAAAGGTCAAATTGCGAAAAAAATGCACTGAAAATTTACATTATGTAGCAAGCAAAAAATTTCCCAATAAGATTTCCAAATAAAAATTAAAAATAACTATATACTTCCTTTAACGACATTAATATTGACAATGGATTATTGTGTACTCAACAGTTTCAATAGTGAGCTTTATTTGAAATCTTGAAGTCTCATGAATAGACGTAATTTATAAAATGAAAACTACACATTTTACAAGTGTACAGTACGTGTACATATTTTTAATTTTGACTTCTGTGGTCAGATCTCTCTTTGCAGGTACATTTTGTCCTTTTTTTGGGTAATGATTTAAGTTCACCGGGTTAAATTATTGATTATTTCTGCTCAGTAGAATAGACCTTTTGCGGAACTGTTTAAATTCTGTATTGCCGCGGATTTTTAGCTTTTAAAGGTGAGCTCGTGACAAAAAAATTCGGCCCGACAAGAAAGAGCTCGTGAATCTATTACTGCAGTCGGACCGTGCCCAACTCTATTTTAGGTGGGAGGAGTGAAAAAGCGATCGATCGACAGTTCCGCAAAAGGTCTATTGTCTTATGCACTATCCTAACGAAAATACATTCTGAAAGAATATTAGTGATTTGGCCAATACGTTTCAGTTTGTACAGATTTAAAACATAAAAAATATTTGTAATGTTTTCTTACTTTTTGGGTTTTAATGTTTTATGTTACATATTTGAAATTATTGGCCACGGTAATAACAATTTAGATGAGGTACCTATTAAAAGATAAGAAGTATCTATACATATAATATGCTAAATGTAATATATTTTAATTTAGAAACAAATGAGATTATGAAAGGATTTGGTGAAATTGCAGCAATAAATGGGTCGATGCGTGCAAAGCGACAAGACATTTACGACTATCGCATTGAAATGTTTGAACTGCCAGAAGACGATTCTTGGATGAAGCAAATGAAGCAATCGCGCAAAGAACTCAAAGAATTTCGATGTAATTGGGTTTATTTTCCAAGGATCGACGGACCTAATCCCAATGTAATGAATAAATTCATGAAAAATGATGTTTGTTATTAACTACATTATTTATTTTCATTGCAATAAATTTCTGATTTTATTGACTTATTTTATCCTTTCATTTTTTCAGTCCTGCAGAAAAAATAAAGAAAGTTGTCTCCAAGACTGGACATGCTGCTCATGGTATTGCCCTTGGCCCGAAACAGAGTGTGCCCCTTACAAACAGAATTAAGGAACCTATACTTATCAAATTATGCGAATTAAAAACACGTTCCAATTGCAGCAATGCCATTGAGATTAACTTTCATTCAGCAGAAATAAACGGAAAATTTCCCTGAATAAATAATCGTCGTCATTAAATAATGCTTTAATTTAGTGCATTAATTCAGTAGCCAGTATGGTAATAAAAAAATCTGAGAAATTTGGGGAATTAACCATTAATTGAAAATAGACTGTGGGAAAGTATACCTATATAAACATTATAAAATTTTCATATAGGAATTCTATATTTCACTTTCCGGCCGTGACGTTAAGTGTAATCTTAGGAGCATAGTATCTGAAAGTTTGGGGTAATGTACAAAGCTGCAATAAATATCAAAAAAAATAGAAAAATTTGTCACCGGTTTCTGACTTTTGCAATTTTGTTTTCATAAATTTTGGTAGTTGCCAACGATAAAAAGTAAAATGAAAGATCTCAGATGACTATGGAATTTGATGGACGGGTTGGTAAAATATATCTTCTTGTTATGGGGATTAAAAATGAAAAAATAAAAAAACTCTTATTACTTGTATTAAACAAAATTCTTTGAATATATTGAATAGGTGTATCCGTATTATTGCGAGGGAGTAAATCAAGGCAATGACGTACCTTTGGCAATTTTAATTTAGAATACTTTTGAAATGTATTCCAGGCTACTCATCGTTTTCTATTTCTCTTAAGTCAAAAATTTCTAGCCTTCCTCACCTGTTTGTTGTAACATGTAACATGTTATGGTAAGGTCATAGTGAACCCAGATCTCAATTCTCATAAAAGAGAGGTAAAATGTAATCATAATGTTCTTAACGAAAAGTTGATACACAGCCATAAAACATTGTCTTTTTTAAATTGAACATTTAAAAAGAGTAAATTAGAGAAGCAAACCACACAACTTTAACTATAAATTCGTTTAACTCTTTTTTCGACTTTTAAATCTAGCGATATGTAGTCACTATTGGTATTTTGGAAAAAAAATCACCCAGAAAACTACATTAAAAGTAACACTTATGAGATGTTAATAATTCAATCGAAATAGAAAATATGCATTTTCTAGTTACGTGAGTAACGTTTTTATTTAGAAGTAAAAGTAAAATGGACAGAGCTTTTAGCTGAAAAAGGTTGAACAATTGTATTTAGACTTGTAGTGCAGCTTCTTGACAACTGTTAACTTTTTTAAAGATTCGCGTTCTATTTAAGGGATTGTCTCCAGTACACTTCATACACATACATAGTACAACCTAGTACTTTATACAATATACTTGAGTACTTTCAGAATACTTATATTATATAGATAGGCATTATAACTATAATATAAAAGTATAGGGATAGGGGCTACTGGACACTTCTTGACCCTTAGCATGCAGTTAAATCTAATTACGCAGAACAAATGTAATGTATGTACAAAACTGAGTGTCTCCAAGAAAAGTGTCGTTCTCACACTCTTTACATAATAAATCTTAAGATTACAGGAAAACATTATTCTAACAACTTATGCATCTGTTTATTAGTTTGTTACAAAATTAAATAAACATCCGACATTTACCGTTAGCCATTATGTACCATTATGTTATTGTCACGAAAATATTTAAGTAACAAAATTCCATCATTTCTTTGTGCATTCCATACGACCATCAACAATAAAATCAAAAATAGATTTGAGAGAATGACAAAGTGAAACATTTAGACAACCCCTGTTGACTAAAGTTGATGTGTAGATGAATTAATAACTTGAAATAAAATCTACGATACACCACTAACTGTCTTTATATATACTTTACGTATCAAAAACATATATCTCAATAGCAGTTTGAGTAAAACATTTCGGATTTCAAACGTAAAAACAATTTACACACAGCGCAAAGAATCAGAGCCATGAAGAATAGGGTAGAGATGTTGGATTTGGTTAAAGATAGAGGCATAGTCTATAAATACTGTACTAGTCTATGCACTTCGTATCCGTCGCATGTATTAAAGTCTAAGATCTCGGCTGTCTCTTTCAAGCGTTTTCCGCCAGGATCGCTGAGGAAGAGGAAGTTTGTCTGCATTGCTTACGTACTATTTACACGAGTTTTTATACTAATTAATTCCTTAATTAAAATGTCATCTTGTTTTACACGCAATTATAAAAGTGAATATAACAACAAAACCAATTAATTTCTATTTATTTTATTTTGACTGCAATTTTGACAATTTTCTTTTATTACGGATTGATTTCCCATGCCCCAAAGAGTTTCTTACCTGGTTGGAATAGAAATACAACCTAGTTGTAATGTAAAAAGGCACTATTTTGACAAGTAAATCATAGTGGTGTTTTTCTTTTTCGCAACCAATGCCATTTAAGCTCAGATAAACTGCTGATAAAATAACTTTTTCTAGGGCATTTCCTTTCGCTGCTCCTTTCGTTCCAAATGCAGCTATTGGTTGAACCTAATTAAAAAAAGACTAACTTTTGTACTTTCACAGTGTAGTCATTTTAAAATTTTTAAATAGGGCAGGGCACTACTTACCCAACTGCTATTAAGGGGACGGTACATTAACACCAACGCGTGATCAGCGATTTGATACATTTCCCCCAACAGACAAAATTTCATCACTGCATTCTCCATAATCTATAAATCCATCAAATTGCAATTTGCTCTTGTTAAAATCCAAAGATTCTCTTCGTTGTATTTCATCGAATACTAAGGATCCTTGTCAGTGCTTTCGGTCTTGGCCTTTCATTTCATTTTCTATTGGTTGAAACCGAATTCACATGGCTGCCCACAAATCAGTCTCCTTATTGTACTAGGGTGCGGAAGAGGAAGAATCTTGGATTCCCTTATGTGACGATATGCTGCTGGTGATTTTATCTTCAATAGAAGGCATTCTAACAGCCGGTTCATCTCATACCTATAAATTATTCATGTATTTTAAATGATAAATACAAGTTACAAATTTTAAATGATAAATACAATTAACACATTAGCAAAACATAAACCTCAATCCATTAGAAGATTTAATTTTAGCCATTTTCAGGGCATTAATGACTGCCCGTTGAAATGGAATGGGTAGAGAGGGATTACTACTGATAGCTTTTTCTATTTTATCTTCGTTAATATGCCGCAACGTTATTTTTAGTCGTTTGATTTCGATTTTCATTTTTGTATTTGCTTCAATTACTTTGGAGTATTTTTTCTTTTCATAAAATCTAATCCTTTTCTTGGTGGCAATGACTTTCGGGACCCTACGTTCCTGAATTTTCCGCTCTCTGGATACTCTTTTTTCAAGCACTGGTAAAAGTTGTTTCCACCGGTGTGCACACTATAAAGAAACCCATTTCTTGACAACTTGACAACATTTCTTGACAACTCGAAAACCAGGATTGATTTTTTAGGACTGATTACTGAGAATCACTTGAACTGGAACTAGAAGAATCTGTACTCATAACTTTTACATCTTCATGATTTCTAGTGGAGGGATCAATTCCCATTGCTGGAAATGATGAGCGAGGTGGGGGATAAAATATCCCTGTGGTTGAGGAAGAATGATCAGGAGTTTGGCCGGAAGAATGGTGAGAATGAGGGTGCCCAGGTGGGTTACGTCGGGTACGGTTTTCTGTGATCTCCAGGCTACCAATTCGCAGGAGCCGCAACAGCATTTGTAGATGCAATTCGAT
>JAAAYG020002376.1:0-31236 GCA_009936455.2 Tomocerus minor
ATGGAATTTATGCCTGAGTCATTCATTTCATATAATTACATTACTCATGATTAATATTATGATATATGTAATCACACCTAGCATTAGAATTTCTTTTTTTGAAGTTTATTTTCGTAGGTATGACTGCAGGGGCACCCTTATAACTTTTTCTGCCATTATTCTCTTGTATATTATAAGATATTTTTACTAAACAAAATAGTGTCACATATGGGTGTTTAAATATTTGAATATTTGAGAGACTACTAACTAACGGCGAATGTTATTTTTATTAGTAATGACCCCAGTTTAAATATGTATTGATTAGAAAATGCTAATTATGCAATTTACAATGTTGCGGACTTAGAAATAATGTTCATAAAAGTAAGACGAAAGACATAACTGTCAGCATCAATTTCAATGCACTTTACACCAACACCATTAAGAATACAGCCTTTCTTCATGCCAAGTCAGATTAGGGTTCGTGAAAGTGCTAGTGAAAATACGCCGTAGTAGCAAAAGAGATCTTCCATCTGACATTGGGATCTTGCTTTTTAATTGTCACTTAACGTTCCATCTTTATTTATTATAAATTTTTAAATTATACGAGCAGGTATTGCAAATAAAGCGGCATACAAGAAGGAAATAAAAAAATAAACTGTTCAGAATTAGAATTTAATTACAGCTATGACATTTATCATTATCAAAAGGTCTGTCTTGAATACATGAGCGGCTAAAGCTAACAGCGAATAGAGTGCATTTAATTTATTTTTGTCGCAATTATATATTTGCGGCGGAAAAGACGTAGGCTGTAATTGGGACAGTTTTCGCTGAAAGTTAAGCACCGGACGGGGAACTAAGGTTCGGATAGGTAGGTGATCTACCGTAGATCGAGATACGTACAAGGAAATTGAAGCTCGTTAAACGAAGCAGACACCTAAATGAAAGTTTTTATGAGTAGGTGTACATATGACGTATATCCTGTATTAGTTATTGTAGTGACTCCTTTATTGTCGTCCTTATCGTTATCAATGTGTTTCTCTGTGTCTCTAATAGAAGAAAAAGATAAAAGAAAGGAGCAGTAGATAGAAGTCAACTCAGGCGTGATCAGTCGCTATTACCAATTTACGTTCGCTCTGCCATTTCTTGTCAACTTTCTATTGAAAATAAAAAAGAATGTAAGGCATGCGAATTCTGTTCGTGTGTGTGCAGTAATATTTCCATTGAAGCGTCAACAATTTGCCACAAGCTTAATTCCTTTCTTTGTATTACTAAATGTCACGAAATAGCATTTCCCCGCTTCTGTATTCCAAGTATCTAATATCCACATTAAATTGCGTTCACATACGGATATTTATTTATTAGCTCCATGACAATGGCCGTTACATTTATATCTGCTCTCCGGTTTCTACCTAAGCACCCCGTATCAAATCTAAAATAACGATACTTCCCTATTTTTCTTTTAATATGTCTGTAGCATTCTAATACAATTTTATGTTTCACGGTCTACTTGAAATTATTGTGCAAATAAATAACTGATTGAAATGTAAGCGATGTAGTTTGCAGTCAACCGCGTTGCAGAGATTCACGTAAAAGTTGGCTATCAATATTATCTTATATGATGAAGTAGAAACTTCTACCGGCGACCATACCCTATTTGCTTTTATCAATTTCATTCAAACTCCTTTCTTGACATCAATAATCCTCTGTGCACTTCAATTTGGCTTTTTGACTCAGATTTTTTCTTTTAGATATAGTATCATAATAGTAACTTGCAGAAAGCAGTAAAAATTCCCATAATTCCCCTTCAATGTTTACTCAGAGTTACAATTTATTCTATTGGGATCATTTTCCCTTGATTATATTATAGGTTACGTTTATTTTATGGACCTATAGAACTGGTTTTACAACTTCAGTTGTCTCTTACTTCCATCCTTAGTTACTCATAAAATCTCTCCTTCCATTTGGTGAAAAGATTAAAGTAAAGCAAAAATTAACAGTAATAAATGAAATTTATTTCAAAACTACAGCCAAATTACATATACGTTTTTAACTTTACCGTATTGCTTTATTTTAAGTTAAATCTGCAAGCCCGTTGCCAACGCTCAACATGTACCAAATTTCATTGTACAAAAACTGTTAGGCACTAACAGTTTTACTAATCTAGAGGTTAGCTTTGTTAGAATAGATCTCCTTACCAAAATGAATAAGAAACAGAAACTTTTTAAAAGTCTTTCAAATAAAATAATACTGATGACGACCCTTTGTGGCGCTTAGTACTGAAAGGATGATTACTTTACCTTTTACCTGCCCAAGATTTCTCCCCGATACGAAGTTCAAATACTATTCACAAGGAAAATACATCAAAGGCAAGAAACTTGAGTCAATGCCATGTAATAATAAATCTCTGAAGTGCACCTGGAAAAGGTCATAAGGTGAAAGTATGATATTTGTACATATAAGCAGTCCTGTATCTCCACGGTTGCTTAAAAATTCAGGAATACATGTGAAAATAAACTGCAACCAATCTTTTTAAATTCATCGCGAAATTGCTATGCGTAGTTCTGCTAAAGGATTTAAAATTGTGTATTTTTTACAATTACAACATTTTATTTCCGTACGTTCGAAATATACCAATGCAATAATTTCAATCGCAGTAATTTGATTAATTACATATTTTCAAAAATACTGATTTGATTCTTCAATTTTAACAAAAGTTGTTTTTTGTATGAAACTACCTATTTCTCTGTGTTCGCTTCAAATTATATTATTACTATGGTATGTGATGCTGGAATTGACCCCACCCGTAAAAAAATTGTATTCTTACAAAGCCGCATATAGTTATCGTAAAGTGAAAGAAAATGTCAGGTTAATGTGGAATAATGTTGAGTTTTCTAAAAAAAAAGATTTGAAGTTGTGTCAGTTATACTTTGAGATCCCGAAAGCAGTTTGTCATTTGAATGACATAAGGTGTATTATGATGTAAGAGAAAGTAAAGGAAAGGTGTTGGCAGTCAGCGAGGGAGAAAGTCTTGGGAATGTTATAGTTAGGGGAGATTTGAAAGAGCTTAGATTTCTTGTAAGCTGACTTCTGTGGTGGTAGAGTTAAGCTACTCCGCCCATAGTAGTCTCACTCAAAAATAACAAGTAGGAGTATAATAGCATCTATAGGCTAATGTCGTAGCTAAGCGTTTTCAAGGTATTCTATCAATCACAAAAAAGATCAATCATGATAACCATCACGAGGGAATAAACGAAAACTTTATTCTGTTGTCAGACATTTTCGATGAAGCTATTATGCAAAATCAAATCATGCTGGATGAGCTTATAATGGAAGTGGCTATTGATTTTTCGAGATATATAAAAAGGGAATGACAATGTCAACATATTCCATGCCAAAATCTTCGTATGCTCTACAGAAGGTGCATACTGTGCCTATGTTGTCTGCAAAAATATCCACTTGTAGATTATTATGGAATCAAAATATACGACATCAAAGTTTACTAAGACAAATGATTTTGTTTTCGTTGCATTGACTTAACTTCAGAGCTACTCTTTGAAGTACTTTCGGCTTTTTTAGTTCGGGATATTATAGAGCCTCTCAGACCAACGATAGCCTGCCTTGCCTCACAATTTCTGCCGAAGTTTGAAAAGATTTAATCTCGGCGTCATTAAAAACGTCCGGAGAGATGGGGGAAATGTGGTTATTGAAGTACCTACATGATAATGTGAGATTCTGTGTATGTCTGTTGACAGGATTGGTACCGGTGCTCCTCCTCCTGAAAGAGTAGAAGACTTTTCAGACCGTATCACTAGATGCGAATACAATGGAGACAAAGGCTATGTGATTTACTCGGCACTTGGCTCTTTCTTTATCCCACTATTTGTCATGTTGTACGTCTATGCCAAAATTGCATGTGTCATTGCACACAGACAAAAAACCATGCAGAAATTGAGCAATTCTGACAGGGTAAGTGATCAGCATATTATTATGTTTTATCAATACACTAGCTCACGCCCTCACGCTGTAGTAGCGCTTGATTATAACACATTTTCTCAGTAGCATAGCTACGTCTCTGTATTATGGCATCCGTGAATGATCCATATTTCATTTCCTTTCCAAATATAAAAGTATGGCTATGTTAAAGATGTACACACGATAAGTATGGACTTCTTGTAGATTACCTTTCCATCATTATCTATCATCACACATGCCATTGTTATCCCCCAATATGGATAAAGAGTCACTTGAAATTTAATGCTTCATTAGAAAAGCTAAAGAGTACTTAAATTTTTTTAAATTCCAAAGTATACTAACGATACTAGATAATCTCTTATAATGTGTTGTGTCTTATAATGATAGCTTGGATAAGAGACTCTTACCGAAATATACCTATTGCTAAAGATTTAACGTGTTTTCAGCATTGAATAGTGTAATTACATTTAAAATGTGTAGCTATACCTATTGCTGTTACTGTTCCCGCAAAGAAAATAATTAACAGAAAATAATTTTTGAATCTGATGTACACAGGCAGATGTACCCATCAATTAGTACCATGGTTTTCACACCAATAACTCAAGAACTAGTGCACTTAAACAAATGCGCCTTTTATTTCTAAAATCTGATCGTATAACAATGCCAGTCATAAAAATTAGGGAATAATGCGTGAATGTATCGGCCCAATATCATGCAGATGCACACCTTTAAATATATACATAAATCTTCCAGTTAGAAGATCAGCTTTTAAGAAATCGAAAGCATAAATTTTTAGTTCTACTAGTTCTTGAGTAATTATTTCGCAAACCAAATCATTGTACTAACTTCGGGGTACCCCTGTACATAGATACCTATCTAATACAAATAAGCACGTTTGTTAATGGGGATTTACTGAGTTCGTGCAGCTTTATATGTATGTCAGCCTTTTTAAACATCTCTGGTACATTATGTATCTGCATGCAGTTTTTACAATCAGTTATTTAGAACTATTTTAAATTAGTAATCGACAAATGTTAACCGAAACAAATATTAACCCCAAAATTAACTTTCGTTTCATAATTTTCTGGCAATCAAATCAAATAAAAATATTTTAATTGTCTCTGAAAATGTCACAGTTTGATTCTACGAAAAGTACGCGAGAGGGGGAGGAGCCGTTGCGACAGAACCGGGATATGGATGTCGGCGTGGAGATGGTTCGACACAGGGGTGCTTGTGGGGTTTCTGCAATTGATCCAGAAGCACCAGCGACAACCGGCTTTGGAGTATATCACCAACGTCTCCATACATCTCCGTCAACCAGTTCGACTACAACTCCTAATCCAAACACAAACACCAATCAATCGAATAAGAGCAGTTTTTGGGAGAAGCTTGGTCTCAACTCCTGCACAAAAGCAAGTTCCAGTGCCAACAACGGAAAGGGAAAACATGACAAGAACCAAAGGTACCTAGCCGTCAGCTCAATATTATTTTATGCCATTATGTTATTTTTGGCAACTGTAGTGGAAATGTAAGTGCCGCGTCGTATAAATGCATACACATTAATAACAATCAAGTTTTTGAAATACTGAACGCTATTATATGCACTAAGAAGGATTTAACCTCCTGGTTTCTAAATTATGCCTACTTAAAATACTCTAGCCTTGATAAAATGTAACATCTGCCATCAAGGTTTACAACTATCAACATGGACATTTTTATAGTTTGACTTGGAGCTGAATAACTTATCCAACACGATAGGCGAGTAGTAAAAAACAGCTAAGGCACCTGCCTCCAAGTTTCATAGCCAATTTTGGATTGGATCATGAGTACACGTCCTTTTTTGAATTTCGATAGTTTTATAAACCTCCGTCAAAAATTTAATTCCATACCAAGTTGAATTCTACTGCAAATGTGTCTTCGGTAAATTATATACATAGGTCGATGAACAATGCGACTAATTATATTTATGTAGGTACCCATGAAATAGAAAGCAAAACGTTGCACTTGAACAAGAATATACAGATAAATGCAAAAAGCTTTTGCACCAATGTTTGTTTATGAGTTAAAGGGAAGACGATGAGTAAGTGCTGTGTCAATAAAGCATTTATTTGTCATTTTCTCTGGACTTCCAACATAGCAACACTTTCCCACCCACCAATCAGAACTGTCCAGAAGAATTTGTGAATGCTTTAATTGTGTCCTTTGTGTCCTCTGATGGAAATCAGATCTTCATCAAACTGTATCAGAGTCTGAC
The DNA here is from genome assembly GCA_009936455.2 of Tomocerus minor. Taxonomy (NCBI): domain Eukaryota; kingdom Metazoa; phylum Arthropoda; class Collembola; order Entomobryomorpha; family Tomoceridae; genus Tomocerus; species Tomocerus minor. The sequence continues at coordinate 6,206 of JAAAYG020002376.1, forward strand.
GATGCAACTACTCCATTCCATTTATTTTCTCCCAATAGGTACATTGCCAAAAAACACTGACGTCTCGAGTGCAATAACTACCAAGTTTATATACTACATGATGATCACATGAAATAAGGTCATAATATTCTGTCATTAAGCTTAATTCCTAGGAAGATACAACTTATAATGTCAGATCCTATGGAAACTTTTTGTGAAAATTCTTGAAATTTAAAGTCATCATATTAATAAATTATAATTAAATGTAAAACTGACAATTTAATACAACGACACTAAGCTATTTTGTGTGGCTATCGTAACTGAAAAGAATTAATGTGTACAGTTTAAAATAAAATTAGCAAAACTTGAGTTTTAGTTTTGTGAGACAACTCACTCGTTGGAATTCACAGATGAATAAACACCACTTTAGCCGTACGCACAGTAAAAATAGCTAGCCACCTGTAGTAAACCAGCATTTGAAATACTGCATGCAGCCCTCAATTCGTATTGATGTACAAGTACTTTGGAAATGGAAATAATTTCCAGGCCTTCTATTAATGAGTGTATATTTCTATTCCACGCTTCAAAAAATGAAATTACTGAGAAGGAATATTTGTTCCAACTAGATATGTTCCATAAAGAGGACATCAGTTTATGACAGATTGGATATCGAATTCTGGCCAGAATAGTCAGGTATGTAAGGCGTAATTCTGGAGAGAAAAGGAAAAGGGTAGTGTTTTTATCTCAACCAAACTACCCTTTTCCTTTTCTTTCCAGGACTGCGTCCCAAGAAATGGCTGTATGGTTATGATCATCATTACTCTCAATTAAAGGTCGTTAGATTTCCATAATGCACGCAAATCTCATAGTCACAAAGCATCTGGTCAGGTTCAAACTTCGGAGATGAGGACAGAACCGTTCCAGTTTATGGATTCAAATGGTTTTTATTATCGCATCATTGTAGTAATAAAATTCATTCAGATAGCATAATAAGTCATTTCTTATTCCCCTAGGACAACATTAATGGAACATTTTACAATGTCTGACTATTCATTGAGGAATTAAAATTTAATATTCTCTTCGGTGCTTTCAGTCACTTATTCATTTCGTCCACCTACATATGTCTAAGTCGACACAGACAGAATCTCTTATTATATACTTCTTTGCATTAAAGCCACACTAATAAAGCAGGTTTACGCACTTACAGTTCAGAATTAACGATGACTGGTTCTTGACATTACTCTGAATATAAAATCAGACTATCTTTGCACATATAGAAGCACTATTGATTTTTCCTTTAATCTTTTAGCCAGATGTGCAGCAACTGCAATCTCATTACTGTAATTCAAAAGACCAGAGTCTACATCATCAGAGTAACATAATAGGAGACAAAGAACCCTAGCGTGTACTTTCAAACTAAAATTATGTCTCAGTTTCTATAGAACATAATGTCTTCCTGCATTCAAAAGTGAATGATCTGTTTTGCACGACACAAAAATCCTATGAAAATATTAGCAAAAGAAAACTATTCTAATGATTGTTTTAAATTGGTAGGCAAAGCCACAAACTATCTACTGAGTATTGATACCTACTGGCAATTATTTTAATGTCCATAAGTCAATTCATTGTTGTGCAGTGTAGTAAGCAGTATTTCACCGTATACCAGTGTACATCGTGTACGTGTACCTAGGGCGAAGTGAGAAAGCGTAAAAAGTTAGTTAGAGAATAGCCAACTCGCCACTTCGCCAGTGATGGCTGGCATCGCGAGGCGATTTTTATGTGAGCGATGTAATAATGATGTAAATGTAACTGTGAGACAATAGATTGATGAGACATCTTGAGACGTTAGCAAGTTCATCCACATTTTCAATCTGCTTTTTCACAATCACTCACAATGTCACAGTCACTTCCTCGCATCTCACCATACACATTAGTTAAAAAAGCTTTCGCTTCACTAAACTATTCAAACCCAGATAATAGATACTACATTGTTAACAGTTAACACTGACCCACCGACGTATTTACTTTGAACTATGGAAATTGTGCTACTGACATTGAAAGTAGGATTATGAGAAATTGAGACGAAAGTTTCAATTTTTCATTGAGAACTTCAAATTACCGTATTTATATTACAATATCGTTATATAAATATCGTAAAGACATACCCAATTCTGTAATGACTAACATTATTTTCACAGTTTATAAATAGAGATCATTGATAAAAAGAAGTAGCAATCCTTTTATAATTGATATGCCTGAATATGCATAGAAATACCAACAATTGTTAGAGGTACACAAACCCCACCTAAAATCTACATGAGATGAAATCGGAGAGAAGGGAATGGAAGTAGGACCTATTTTGCTCATTTTCGGAAATTGCAATAATCTGAGCAGGAATGAACAAGGGCGACAAATGCAGGCAATTTTGCGTTCAGTTCAATCTTCGTCATATTCATATACAATGTGAATGACATCACCAGAATCAAGTTTGAGTAGGCGTCAAATATTTCCCGTGCGGTTTGTCCAGTAGGAGGTATCAAAAGTCAACATCCGGTACCATGACTTTTTTAACTATCATACGATATCGATACCTTTCCTGACCTCTGCTGAACAAATGGTATATTGAATTTTGTTTTCAGCCGAATAAAAATTGATTGTCTTAGTGTCCTCTACGACATAAATTGCTACGATCGAAGTCAGGTGTTAAATTATAACTGATAGATGATTAAAATGATTTATTTTAGCAGTTTGAATTTGAAAAGCAGTAGATCTTCGAACACGAGGAAAGTGGAAAATATCTACAAAACCCCTGGCAGCCTCCTCAGTCCAGGCAACTTGTTTGCTGGGGTCGTAGTTTCAAAGTTTAAATATTTACATTGAATACTCGGAAGAAGAAAAATTGTTTGTAAACTACTGGCAGCGGTGCTACAAAGCACAGATAGACATTGTCAATGGCTTATACCACCTTTCCTGGTACCTACACAAAATCGTTGTCAGGTTACCTAGCAAATTTCCTTTTCCATCGATGGAATTCCATGTCGATAAAAATCGTCCCCTGGTATAACTTCGTATTCAGTAACTATACATAAAATATAGTTCACAAAGTAAATGCGGTAGTAGCTCTCTAATTTAAGCAAAAAATATTATTTTATAAGGTTCCTAATGGCACGGTAGGCTCTGACAGCACCAGACTGAGCTGGAGGTGTCTGTAATAAAGATGCTAATGAATGTCTAATGCGCAGGTCGTTCACATCAGGCACTGGTCACCGCGGTGGGACGATAGGGTCATCGGATTCAGAAACGAATTCAGCAACAATCGCAATTTCGGTGCCACATCCCAGTACACTAGCGGGGAATATGACGGAGAGCGGTTCGGGAGCGGGGGCTGAAGGGAGCGCGCCCCCTTGCGCCTCTTCTCCTGGAAGTCTCCACCGTTACCACCACCACCAATTTTCAAGGATGAGGACAGGCTCTCGGCTGTGCCACCACAGCGTGGCGACGACAAGTCCTCAGAGGAGTGTGCACCGAATTCGGCAGACGGCTTCAGCTTCGGGCAGAATATTCTCAGGTACAAAGGTCAAATTGTGTTTATTTACTAGGCGTACTCAATTGGGCAATGGATGTCCCAATGAGTTTGACGAGCAATCGAGTGAAAGTCTGACATGACAAATCTCGTTGTGATTCTGTAGAGGTTCAACGTGCATGGACACGAAAATAGTTGTGCAAATAGTTGCCGTCTTATCTTATCTCCTTATCCGTTCCCGCAATCTTCTTGCAAACGAATGAAGTCAGCCACTTACGTGCAATTCAATTTCTTTCCTTCCGCCTAACTCTGAATTCAATTTCAATGAATCTCTGGCAGGAAGGGCCGCGTCGGGCCACCAAACCATTTTCAAGTTTTCTTTGTACACTTAACAAAATAAACTGTGCCTACCGTCTATCCAGCTACGTAGCTGGCACACACTTCACACTCTGAATAAATACATTCAAGGGAGATTTGTATGCGACTATCTACCACTATCCCATTGTATCTCCGCTCAATCTCGACAAATCTGTTTCTGTCGGAGACGTGTATGCGAAAGGGTATTCCAGCAATAGCTATGCAAAAACTGCCCGGGTTACACAAATTTCAGGAAGATACATAGAGTGGGAAAGGACGCTAGTAGGGAGACCAACCCCAACTAAAAGCCGAGCTTGGTGGACAAATAAACATAAACCCTTCCCAATTTCATTTCATCTACGTCTTCGTCTCCGCAATGCAAAAGACCATGAAGGAATTGCCTTTACATTGCCCTGCATTGATTCAGCTGTCGAATTCCAATAAAGACAGCCTTGTATGAACTCACATTGCCTAACGTACATTTCTAAGTTGCCGGAGGTTGAGCCCAGGCACTAAGTGCACCAGTTCAGACAAAATCGCTATTTATCTGCATGGAAGAGATTTTCATAGAGCTATCATTCTGTTTACTTTTTACTCAGAATCAATCTATGGCTCAGTGCATTGAGTGAGATGACTAATATATATTTCTAAATTGGCTCACAGTTACACTCATTGATATGCCCACCTTTTCAAATGTAAGACCAGCCAATTTCGCAAAGGGACCTATAGCAACTAAACAACTACCTATCACTTTAAGATAAACTCGGTGCTCGGTAGCTACTTAACTTGCTAATGGAATCAGCCCCTTGAGAATTTTCTCAACTAACTATTCATAATTCAAAGGGAATTGGGATAATTGAGAATTTCTAATCTGTAAGTAGCAAGCTGGATGGAAAGCAATTGAATTTTAGTAACAGATAATTGAAAAGTTTTAGTATTAATATTAGTGCATAAACATTAGCTTTTCTGCCTCGGTAATCGAAATAGAAGAGGATTCTAGTACTTCTTAATTAGTTCAAGTAAACATTTGCTCCTCTTTACCAGGAGGACATTAATAGCAAACCACTAGAACTCAGAATGATTTTATTTACTAGTAGCCACTACACTTCCATTCCAGGGAGAACCTCCTATGAACTACTATTTACTTTGTGAGAATATCAGTGAACGTGGACTATAAGAGCCTTCAGTGGAGTTGATGATAGTTTTGTGTAGATGAACTCGCGGATACTAATACCCCTTCATTCTGAATTGGCTTGATTCCCCCATTGTCCAGGTAGCTATGCCATAATATCACATTCACATGTAATTCCATTTATTAGATCGTAAAAGTAAAAGGGCAATTCGCTTCTCTTTTTTATAATGATGTTTAAATTCACACATCCTTATGACCCACATAAGTAAATAAACTGGATAAATACAACTTTAATTCAAAGGAGTACATTCATCACACTATTATATGGGATTTTATACTTTTAATTGAAATGTGGTTAATAATGTTGGCATTTGGGGTATTTAATTGCTTTCTGTTTCGACTTTCATGGAACGATATTAATTGAACCAGGTAAAAAATGCCAACGTTCAACCGAGCTCAATATTTCCTTTAACTATCTACAAATAAGTGACAGTGTGGACGGAAAGAATGATGAGTCAAAAAAATGATGTTGACAGTTATGAAAATAGCTGAACGTATGCAAGTGATCTGTCATAAAGCAGTGATTGAAATGTTTTTGACAGATGAGGAAATCGTTCCAATGTGTGGGTCAAACAATTTGGATGCAAGACTGGACGTCCCTCGTGTGTGGACAGTGGAGGAGACAAGCTCGGCTCTTTCGTCATTAGGTGCCAATAAATCAAAATCCCTCAGTTCTAATGGGCGACTGGACAGTTTGCCTCCGTCTGAGTTGGATCGTCGAGGGAGTTTCAGTTTGGGTCGCGTGGGAAGTTCTGGAAGTGCTATTCCCAGCACTTCCATCTCTCCTGGCATTTCAGCACCGAACATCGCTCCTAGTGGCGATAATGTATCCGGACGACTTGCAAATCGAATTTATCAGCCCCAGAGTGTACTTGGACAGCACAGCAATCACGGGAAGACTGTACAGAGCCAGCCGTCGAGTGTCAGTCTCAACCGAAGAAGTATGAAGTTGAATGTGAATGTACACGGTAATCAAGACCAAAATCAAAATGCCAGGGAATTCATGAGTGGACGCGTGGCTTCCTTCAAGAGAGAAACGAAAACCGCACGAACGCTGGCTGCAGTCGTCGGAGGATTTATCATCTGCTGGCTCCCATTTTTCGTTGCCTATGTCATCGGCCCGTTCATTCCCAGCAAAGACGCCATTCCCGACGAAGTTATGGACGCTCTTATTTGGCTGGGTAAGCGGATCTCTTATAAACTCCCATCTCTCCCTAATTAAATATTGATAAAGGACTTTGTGGAATTTGGAAATGCAAATTTTATTTTCTCTCAAAACTCTGAGCGCAATTGAACCGCATTGTGGCACAGAATCCTTTTCACATGCTACACCGATCGTTAAATATATTATGTAGTACATAGTACATGGAGTCTACTCTATACTACATCCTGTGCTATTAGGAGAAGGGACTGATCAGCACTGTTGCTCTACTTTTCCTTTTATAAACATGCAATTTTCTCTGATCAACAGGAAATCTGTAGCACCGTTTACCCACGTATGCAGGAAAAATTCTTTTATGGGTGTAATCCCCCGAATCCGCATATGGATTTTCAAAAATTTACCCCTTTTTATGCCATTTCATGATTAAATCAACTTAATTTATTTGAAAAATTCATGAATGGATTTTTTCGACTTTCGTTGAGAATAAACTGTTAAATTGAAATACTTAGGTTTCATTTCTTTCAATAGAAATTTAATCCTATATAGGTATTAATTTGCTCATAATACCTAGATACTTAAATATTAATTCCTTAGTTTAGTCTCACTACTAATTTAAAATAGTTAAATGCTCCTGTTTTAAGCAATACATAGCATTACAAAATTTACAAAGTTCCTCAATTCCGAAATGAAATACAAAGTTCAATGAAACTGTATCTATATGAAAACGAGAAACATAAGCAAATAAGATCAGACCATAGACCAGTAGATATATTTTCGACAAACAGTTATTTTATCTCCTTTGTCAATGTAAATCTACATACGACTAATTTCAATTTTCTAGTTTCCAGAGAAGACTCATAATATCTGCATTACTGTGTGCAATAGATTATGTACCTATCATGCATAATAAAGAAAGCAATTGCAAAACAGACACCTGATTCTATAATTAAGTACCTACTAATATGAAAAACCTACTGTACAATTTTACAACGTCCCTAATTGATCGTCCATAAAAATTAGGAACATGTATGGCATTATAGTGAGGGCTTTTATTTATTTTTTCACAAGATGACGATTATATTGAAGGACTTCAAACACGGAATCACTCCTAAAAGGATTTGCACCTAAGAAGGGAAGACAGACTTTACTCCCAAGACGGAACTTACTCCTAAAGGTTAAATTATTCCAAATAACAACAAATCGCATGACATTGCATTCACTACTGCAAACTGCAATGCACTCCTGTATGGTAACTCATTTCAAATGCAATACAATACATATGTCTTTTATTTACATTTTAAATAAGTAAATAAATCTACGTAAGTTCTAATCAAACAAAACTATGCAAACAATCTCATGTAAAACGACCATAATCCTATACTTATCATATTTTTAATGACATAATGGACTCTGAATATGCCATTTATAACGATTCATTTTCCAAAATAATAATTGATTTTAGCATTTGCTGCAATCCTTTGTTCAGATTAGAAAAGTCAACAATGTAATGCATTGAAACGTCACCCAACGTGGGGTATATTAGGGAACTTGCAATCTGCATATGAACATAGTTATATTGATTATAATTTATGTAGATTTATTTACATATTTAAAATGCAAATAAGGAACATATTTATTGTATTGCATTTGAAATGAATTGCCATAAAAGAGTGCATTGCGGTAGTGAATGCAATGTCATGCGATTTGATGCTGTATTTGGAATAATTACACCTATAGGAGTATTTCCCTCTTAGGAGTAAAGTCCGTCTTAGGAGTAAAGGTTGCCTTAGAAGTCGTTCCCTATTTAGATGTAAATATTTGTAGGAGTGATTCCCTCTTTGGAGTCGCTCCCTGTCAGCGGCTTGCAGTAGTGAAGGCATTCAATAAAGTGGAGGTTGAAATGCTTTTCGATTCACAATCAAATTCCGCTACTTGCCATGTTTCGCCCTTTTTCTTTTACCAATTTATTGGGCCATAAAACAGAAGTGAAGGAAAACGAAGTAGCACCGAGTGGAGTTTCGCTGTCGGGGATTGGTACTTTAAAATATTATGGCCTTTCTATGGCTCTCTGGTGCTGAGCTGTGACTTGATTTCATCCTAGGACATCTTAGACCATATTTCAAGAACGAGTCCCTGTTCAAATTCACTAAAACCATATAGTTTGATCTAAAAAAACTGCATTTAGTAATCTGGAATTTTTCTGCTTTGCACATGACTCCATCCCGCTCCCAGTAGGTCCTGTTCCCTAAAGTAAATACTGATATTTGCAATTCCGTCGCCATTATTCAACTAAATCTGCGATAATCTAAGAATTGAGATAAAGTATTTTTCCTGCATGTATATCGCTCGTTGCATTGTGAACGCAGATGTACGAAACTGCATTTGTTACGATTTATTTGTAACCCAACTTTCAATGTGATTTTTCCGACAATTCTATATTGCTACTATTGAACAATACTATTTTAAAATAAAATGACACTGCAGAGAAGTTGCATGCAAAACTGGGAATGCAGCACACAAATGATGAAAAGCATCATGAGTTTCTGCTTTACTTCGCACTTTTATGGCAATACATACCGAAAAGGATTTTTTGGTTTACGACAGCAAATTGATGCATTTATTTTCTTTTAGGATGTTTTTTATTTTAAGTTACTATGCGTCATTAAACCTGTAAAATAATAACCGATCAAAATACACATTTCGCGGCACGCAAATGTGAGATTAGCTTCCTGCTGTTGCAAATAATTTGTACAGCAGAAGTACTTAGTAATTGTCGGCCACTGTCGTGGGCTGCGAATGTAAAGGAACAAAAACAGCAAGGACGGCTATTCATTAAGGCCTGTCATAGTACAAATGTATTTTCCAATGTCCAATTTGCAATTTTCGGTATAACACAAAAACAGCTAATGGACAAAAAAAGAATGCTGGAGTGCCGTAAAATTTTAACTTTTCGTTACGATCCTTTTTGATGTCACCGGATGTTGTTTTTCAAAAAAAAACGTTTTTTTTTGAAAACTTCCTGTGACCTCAAATATAGGCCTAACGAAAAGTTAGAGCTATATGACCCTCCAGCATCCTGGAGGAATGGGTGGTGAAAACGGCAATTTTTTTTGTTCGTTAGTTTTTGAGTTACACGGAAAATTGCAAATTTTAAATTTTAAACACCCATGTACCCTCACGTACCTTAAGTGATTCTACTTTACATTTGGGTATCTTACGAATATAGTTTCGATGTATGCAGCGGATATTTCGATAATATGCACCCTAGGAAATGAATATGAATAGGTCCCTATTTAATATTTAATGCCACACATTTTCGGTTGTTGCAGGTTGGGGAAACAGTGCTATTAATCCCCTCATCTATAGTTTCTACAGTGCAGATTTTCGATCCGCATTTTGGCGACTGACAATTCACAAGTGTGAAGGACTCCTCAGAAACAATCCCGACCGTTGCAGTCCACGAAGATATGATGATAACACACAACTCAGAATATCAGCGTAATTTGACATTTTCATTATAAATATGATGCAAAAAAAACAGACCTTCACCTTTTGCAGATTTTGCCGTAACTAGTAAATGGATCCTAACTGGTTTTTTATACAGTGTAGATGATGTGCCACAATCTGCAAAATAAATGCCACCTACACATCTGGAGTCTGGACCACATAATTTATTTTCATTTGCTTCACTATTTTACTCTGAAGTTGTACCTTTCTTGAAAAACCTTTGGTAGCAATTATATACCTAAGTTGTGGAATTAAGAAGTCGAAAAGAGTGGTCCAAGTTTAAAATGTGGAAAAGGTCAGTAAGTCTTTTTTGGAGCATACAAAACCTGAATTATAAAGGCCTCTGCTATTGAACATGTACCTATTATTGTATTTTACTTTTAGAGAAGAATAAGATAAAAGCATTTTAGCAACTGTTGCTGTTCCTACTTGAAGCGTGGCATATGAAAACTCATATCACATTTAAACAGGTGCCATATCATCAGTTTGCTAAAATAACGATATCAGATTTTGTATTTATGGTTTAAAGGTGGTTAGTCGTTTTCCAATAGGTATTAAGTACGTAAGTGGAATTCTGTAGGACTAGATTAATTTTTAATTCTTTCGGCAGCCAAAAGCGTCTATAAATGTTAGCTGGAATATGTGTAATGCAGTAATGAGACAGTATCCGTGATACCTACGCAGAAAGGGCAAAACCTAAAAAGCCAGGCAATACCGGTAATGCCTACTCCCATATTGCCACGAGAGCAAAATATTATAGATAAGCTATCGTCAAACAGCCATGTTTTGCAATGCAAATCATATGTAAACTCAGCTACAACAATACTTTTAATGTCGAATTAATCCTTCAAAATTAAATTCACGTACCTAGTAGTTATAAAGGAGACTTCTACAGGAATTTCGGAATATTATAAAATATGCGATGAAGTTTAAAAGTGAGGGTGCAAATAGAAATTGTGTAGCGCTAGTTTGCGCTAGTGATGCACTGTATTGAAATGATGAGTTGGTGAGTAGACAATACAACACACAGTAGATGTGTATACACTTCTTGTTCCTGCAACTTTTGTCACAGAAAATAGCCAAATTTTGACATAGAAAATTTTCCTGCCCAAATTCCGACAGTATGGGGAAGCATACAAAGCTGCAAAAAATATCAAAAAAAGAGGGAAAAATTCTCTAGGGCACAGGGAACTGACTTTTGAAACTTTGTCTTTCTAAATATACGATAAAAATCAAAATACATGCTTTGAATGCATTCCCTCCACTCCAAAAAACCCTAAATAATTCCTACACAGAATTTTATTTTTGAAAATGTTGAAACCTGATGCCCTCGAAAAATGTGAGTAGATTTCAATTTCTTTTTATTTCATTGCTCTTCATTAAGCCGTTCTCCTTGAATATGGGATGGAAATCGTGTAAGTGTAAACCCCTCCTTAATGTTTCTTGTAAATGGATATTTTTTCTGTATTATGTCATAATATTTGTATGAGAAGCCTTGTTCAATGCTTTTTTTCAACCCAAGTCTGCTCAAAAGTTGACAGTAGTTAATGTGGTATAAGAAATTGTGCTGGCGTTGTGGCATTCTGTCATAGTAAATTGGCATTCATACATTTAAACCTTTCCAACCAGTTTTAGGGAAATCCTTCAATGAGAGTAACTGCGCTAGATTTACTTGAAACTGAAGAGTTGCATATAATTGTACTGGAGCTTGTATTGCTGTTTAGTTAGCTATGCGCAAATCGTTTCTGTTACTGTGACATTGATCATTTAGTATCGGAATTTACATGTGGTTTAACCTCTTTGGAGTTAGTTCCTAATAATAAAACATGACTTTTTGACACCAGTTTTGATCATTTTTCTATTTTGATAATCCTTTTGGCAATAAGGGTAGCTACTGTCTGGGAATATTTATGCTTTACTTTGAATTGTAATTACTATATAGCTTTACAGGTAGTGACTATATAGGTATTGCCAGACTGTTTACATTTACTACCGCTAACATTTGTATTACAGTAATCAGCTAAGTTTTACAATAGCCTCATTAGCTGATAAGGAAAACAAAGGATCGCGTCACTGTTCTCGTCTCGCTTGGGTGGGCTCTGCATTGTTCTGTACTACAGAACAATGGAGAACCCAGGGAAACGAGACGAGAAAAGTCACGTGGTCCTTTGTTTTCCTTATCAGCTAATGAGCATATTGTAAAACTTAGCTGAATATAGTAATAAAGAGTTCCCTGTAGACTTGGGACTTTAATTGTCAATGTATTTATAGGGACAGGTGTGATAAATCATATTATTGTTATTCAAATTATATAATATCTTACGTGTTTATTTAAGAAGTGTGCAGGCATTACTTATTAGGCATAAAGTAGTAGTAATCTAAATGTGACCATCAGAGTAAATAAATAGTATGCATGTTAGATGCAAAACTAAGAAATGGTGCAATGATTAGGCTCTGTGTCATCCAAATCCTGTATGTACACAAATACCTGCTAATACGTTACCTTATAGAAATTACAAATGTTATTTACGTGGAAATAGCCACACTGCACAGTGGGCTAAAAAATCGGAGCAATTTGGAGTTTTGCACGATTTAATGTGTGCTAACATTATCGGACCTTCACTAATGTGTATCATGTGTACATTAGCGTGTCACAGTCACCCACAGGGTATTTGGGGGTCCATAAGTTTGAGGATCTAACTAATCCATTTTGGTTATTTTGAAAAATTGTTTCTATATGCCATTAATTGAAAATAGTTGGCCAGGTCTCCAGCCTTAATGGTTCCCCAAATCGAATTAAAAATGTGTTACGACTACGTACAATTACAATAGGTACTTCAGAATTCAGAGGGGTTTATTACCGGTACTTACTATTCATTTGTAAACGTATCTCTTTACAGAACGTACCTATAGGCATAGTAGACATCATGATTTATCTAATGCCAATAAAGGCTATTTGTAGTTTAATGTACAATATGCTATTAATTACTCCAAACCTATTTTATTGAGTAAACCGAGCAGATTTCTACACATGTTCATATATTTTTTCTATATTTTATCTTAAAATGCTATTTTTGTTTAATTTATTACTTTTGGTATATTTTTGTTTCTAAACAATTGTAAACAATAATTGAGTAAACTCAATGCACAAACAGTAGAGTAAACATAATTGGTACATTTTTGTCGTTGATGTTCTCTGAATGGTGTACTTTGCAATTATTGTGTATAATGTTTCCATGGATGTTAAATGCCCGCTACGTAGTTGTATTATGACTTATTATATTATGAGTCGTACTGTTAATATCATGGAATAATTATAAGATTGGCAAATATGCTAAGCACTGAATCTACATTTCAATTAACACAGCTAAGTTAAAAATACTTATCAATAAGTATTACATTTCTTGAAAAACTTGCACGGTTGTATGAAAGTATTTATGGATAACTGATATGATCTAAACTGTACTGTTTCGCTTCTATGTGTCATCCCTAATTCCTTTTACTAATGGCGCTAATTAAGGTAAAGCACCTGCATAGAGTAAGTCATTAATGTATCTGAAGTAATTTGTGGTATACGTATGTATTAAGAGTCTATGTACCTAATTTGCTTATGAATTAAACCCGAATCATCGGAGTTGTCAATCTCAACTTACAGGTAATAGAAGACTCGCCATTGTTTTAGACATTCCATGTATTCATTGTTTTCCAGATACACTATGTTGTAATTTTAGGATATGTACGATTATAATTTATAATAAATGTATTGAATGAAAAAATCTAATAATAGGCAATAGAAAAAAAAAAAAATCTGTGTAGTAAATGATAATACTTCTACGGAAGAAAAATAAACTGCGGATGTATTTGATTGTGTAACAATGTCTAGTAAATTAATGAAAGGAAATAATATATACTGTTGTGTGTCAAATTAAAATAAGTAATAAAGTATGAAACTTATAAAACTTATCAAAACGGATATATACTCAAACAGATCACTAATCTACACAAACATACAGCATTTTCTTTTCAACAGAAAAGTAACTAACGTCGAGAATTCAGGATATAACTATTCTGGACACTAAAACTTGGCCATGTTAGATAAAATTAAACCTTAGGTAAGTGTGACAGACCTCTCAGAATTTCTTGCATAGCCTCCGTACTCTCATATTCGCATAGATGAGGAATACATATTAGATACAAACTTTAAAGCACCTTCTAGCTAAATATCCTGAATTTATTATATGTACTAGTTCTTTCCTACAGATATAGTACGTTGTACACCTAAAATACTAAATGTATAACACAAGAGATTAAATGGGCTAAATCTGGAAAAACTGCAATCTTTACTATAGTAATTTTATTTTAGTTCATGATTTGACGTGTGTTTTATATTCTGTTTGCGCTACATTCAATTAAAATAGTAATATCGATTGAGAGAATGCGATATGCGAGAAAAAGAATGAATGAAAATATATTTATTTGCGCTTACAAAAAAATCCTCTGCATTACAATATTATGGAAATTAGAGCATTTTATCTTCCAATTCTGAAATCTCTGGATCCTTAGATTCTGGAAATGTTTTTGTGGAGGTCTGACTAGGTTCCCAAGCGTGCAAAAGCAGACGCCAGACCTTAATTTGGCCGTCCCAACATCTTCTGCTACATTTTACATAACGATCAGGCGTTTTTGGATGTGCTTTTGACCTTTCAGATCTGAAGTAAAAAAGCAGAACTTGTTTATTATTTATTACTTTATTATAACTTTTATTTTCATGTCACTTCTTGGAACTAACAAGAGTGAATTCTTTCCCGATTGGCTGCACATACAAGCTTTTTATGAACATATATGCCCTACTCTTCCCCTGCAGCATAAATAAATATCTACTCCCGACCTAATCTAGGGACGTATTACTATTTAAAATAGCCAAAATGAAACAGTATCAAAGTTTAGAGACGACGGCTTTTTAGACTTTAGTTAGCAACTCATAAAAACAAAAACTATGCAAAAGTAGCAAAGAAAGAAGTTTTGCAAAGGTAATTAAATCAGAGAGAAGAATTCCAGATTTTTTATAGTACACGGCCACTTATAAATGATTCCACCTGCTCAGTCCTACAATCAAAAAATCCATAGATGTTTACCACTGCCTACTAGTCAAAGTCTGAAAATGAGCAATATTGCAAATTGCAATTTTTTTGACATTTAAATGACACATGGTGGCTAAGTTACAATCATTACTTTCTATAGTAAGTCCTCGCGGCTTGAGCGGTAGTGTGTCTATTCTACTCAATAGTCTATGTCACACTCTCCCACTAACATACATACATCATTACGTTCTAACTAACTTTTTCAATATCGACATTTTTGGAGTGACTTTAATTTTATTTTGCTCATTTGTTTAAGTAGTGTTTGACTATATGGATAATATAGGCTCGTCATCATCTTATGTTCATAAGATGTGGTCAAGACCCCGATTTCCACGTATTTTGGACATTTGAGTTACCCTCAGAACCTAAGACGAGGTTCGTAATACGGGCTATGGTCGTCTAAAAAGGGTCTTAGCAGTCTAAGCTTTCCATGGCATAACAATTAATTTCAATAAATTCTGGAGATGCAAAAACCAATAGTTTTCAAAGGAAAGCACTGAATTATAGAAAGACACGCAGTACACGGGATTACATGTAAAATGGCATAATTTTGCTAGTTTCATTTACGATAATAAGTAGGCAATTAGAAGATTATGACGACATAGATTAGACTTACTTGGGTACAGCTTGAGTAAAATTCTGGTATTCGGCAGTGTTTTTTCCATAATCGATTTGTTTTTGCCGACGCACGAGAGTAACCGGATCGGTTTCGTATGGTGGCTTGGAAGTTGATTCTCGGACATTATTATCGGTTTGTAGATGACGACCACTTCCGGAATTGCGACTGCCTACATTAGTTCCACGGCGACCAATAGACTCAGGTCCTCTAATCGATCTTGTTAGAGATTTATTTTGAGAAGCTTGTTGAGATGCCATTGTCTGTAAAATATAAAGAAAAATTATTATGTACCTATCGCCCTTGGTTCAATTCTATCAACTCGTCGTGACCCATTACCTTTAATCAAAGTAAAATGCAAATAATATTGGGATTAATGAATGAAAACGAGCGAAAGTCCTATGAAACAGACAACAGAAAAGTTTACAGGGCGGTCAATAGGTCAATTCGTTACCCAGATATGATTTTTTTGTCAAAAAAGGTCAATTCATGTCCCATAAGACACCATGTAAACTGGTTGAAACTTTCCGATAACCTCTAATAATGCCTTCTGCGGGGCCAAAGTGACTTCCATGAATGAAACTGCTTCACTAATCTTTTTCGTCAGTTATGGAATAATTAGTATTTCAATAAATGTAACGAATGATAGATAGACGAATAATAGTTTTTATAAATAAAACTAAATAAAAATAATTTTTAGTAACTAAATAATAAATACTACCTAATACTAATAATATAATACCTACCATAGATGGGCAAAATACATGTATTTAAAATACTGTATTTAAAATACTATATTTAAAATACATTTTGTATTTTGAGAATTCAAAAAAATGTATTTTGTATTTTAAAACCTTTTTTTGACATGCCAAATTACAAAATAGTTTTATCCGGTTGATAGTACTTTTGGTATAAAATGTATAATAATAAATTTTATGGCTTGAATGAAAGCTGAAAACTTGTTCAACTTTGATTCGAACAGTTTCTTTGTTGTCTTTAAACTTGACCCGCAACATACAAAAATTGTGGTTATCATTTGTTAGTTTAAAGTACAAGTACAATTACAGTGTTTCTAAATGTAGGTAGGTACCCCATATTTTCGAATAACATACGATAGGTATTATGGATATTTATAATACCTTTGTATGCTATCCGTCAATTTTGGGGTAACGCAGAAATTAGTCAGAAAATACGATGAAACTGAGGGCAAAAGTGTAACTGCTAAACGTGTAATTTCTGTTTGAATCATACAGAGATAAAAAGATTTTCAAATGCAACGATGTAAAGATCTAAAGAATTTTAAATAACTGTAATTTCAACATCTGAATATTTTTTCCAATCGAAACATTCAATGCTCATTGCGTGTAATGAAATAAGTCTAAATTTATTAAAAGTTAGAAAACAGTAAGTTTAAATTGTGTTAATATCGTCATTAAGATATTCATTTTTCAGAGAGAAGTGAAAGTATTTTCGAAAAGTGTTTTCAAAATACATGTATTTTATTTTGGACCCCAGAAAATGTATTTTAAATATAGTATTTTGTATATTCAGGGAAAATGGTATGTATTTTGTATATTCAGGGAAAATGGGATGTATTTTGTATATTCAGGGAAAATAGGATGTATTTTGTTTATTCAGGGAAAATGGGATGTATTTTGTATATTCAGGGAAAATGGGATGTATTTTGTATATTCTGGGAAAATGGGATGTATTTTGTATAGTTAGGGAAAATGGGATGTATTTTGTATATTCAGGGAAAATGGGATGTATTTTGTATATTTAGGGAAAATGGGATGTATTTTGTATATTCAGGGAGAATGGGATGTATTTTGTATATTCAGGGAGAATGGGATGTATTTTGTATTACAAGGTTAAAATTTTTGTATTTTGAACAAAGTATATTCAAAATACTTTACCAAGTATTTTGTCCGTCTATGGTACCTACCACTTGCAATAAGTATTGCAATTTATTTTGTATTAACATATTTCAATATGACAGATATATCGTATAATAATAAACCATTTTAAAAAGGGCTGTAAATAAGTTGCGGTGAAATACACATGATTAACGGCAAAAACCGCACGATTTACAGTGAAAAAGGCATTAATCCTAAGTATTCTGGTTCTCTGGGATTGTTGACATCATTCCGACATAGTCTGGTTCTCTGGGATTGTTGACATCATTGTGACCTAGTCTGGCTCTCTGGGATTGTTGACATCATTCGGATATAGTCTGGTTCTCTGGGATTGTTGGTGCTATCATAACAATGCGCTACTATAAAAGGTCATGGGGTCATCCGATGGACCCCATTTTCTATACTGCTCCTTGCTGGGACCCCAAGGACATATTTGCAAAATTTCAGTGATGTATCTCAAACCGTTCGTGAGTTATCGTGTTTACAGACGGACGGACGGACAGAATGACAGACAGACATGACATTCCTATAAAATAGCTACCGCTACTTAAAAGAACTTCTAAAAAACTGTTCTAAAGGTGAATACGACAAGTTATTCTAGGAAGCTACAGAAAAATCATTCTCCAAGCATATGCATTTAATCTTAAATTTGTCTCCCCTGCAAAATAAAATGTCGCACTTCATGTGCGACATTTTAATTTGGTTGGACGTTAACAATTTTACACGTTATAACTTAAAAGTTTTCAGCTTTTCAATGAGTTATATTAAAAAATCAAATATTTGTTTCTCACGTAATGGGAGATCAAATACTCTGCTAATCATTCGTGACCGCGCCCTGCATATTCTCCAGTCGCTAAAATTACACCAGTCCAGAATAAACCAGTGACTGAAACCTCCAGTATTTGTGAAGGTACGTAATATAATATTTTATTTGGACCTAAAAATTTGGGAGTGGAAATTGCAAAATGAGTTACTTACAAAGAAGCAATTGGAGCAAGGTTTTTGTTGCCTGTGAGTGAGTCGCAAAAACTGCTCTCTCTAAAACCTAATTAACTAATTTAGTTTAAATTTCTAAAAAAGAAAAACAACTTAACATCTAGCTCGAGAGGAATTGAAGTCGTAAAATTGTAAAACCTCTAGGAAGACTTCGATATTTCTGTTTAACGTCTGTGACAAACAATGACAAACAAGCAAAAGAGAAGGAGAAAATAATGCAAATGAAAACTTATCAAGCCAATTGTGAATTGAAGGGGAATCCCGCATTTCTTTACCGCTTTTAGGCTTCTGCTGATTAGGAGGAATCAGATGTTTAGCTGTTCTGTGGGTTGAATGGCTAAGTAGAGTCAGCTGGAACTGAAGTGACGGAGACTTCAAATCCTCTTTTCTCACCCACGAAAGAAAAGTCAAAGTCAAACTCAACTTTAGAAAATGTATATCTTTTTGAGTCCGTGTCAATATTTTGACTTTTGTTTCTGTCCCTGTTTTTCAGTTGCATTGCTGTGCTAACGGTGCACCTGTAAACTAGGGTTCGATCAGTTGTCAGTAGGTAATAAGAAGAGTTTAGGTCACTGTCTCTCGACTTTATTGTTATATTTTGCAAAATTTCAGCACTAATATCCGAAGTATTTCATTTAGATGACGTTTCACCCTGTAGCGTGAGCTATGAAATTTGTTTAGTCAAACTTCCATTACATACGACCACAGTCAGTGCTAGCTACAACATCTCTAATAATGTTGTTCAACAAAATCTACACGAAGGCTTCGGTCGTCACCCAAAAACTGTACAAGGGAGTACTATTTAATTCGGAACTTAGACGAGGGATTCCATCATTGCAGAACCCCTTCGGGGAAACGAAACCCCTGGGTATCGACAATGAAACAGAACTTAGAAGACTTAGACGGGAGAAAACCATGGAGAGAAACTTCGTGACATCTGTTCGGGCCATGGCCGATTTTCTCTTAAGACCTGAAGATTTAATTGGCCTCCGAAAAACTCAGAGACGTTCTCCCCATTCTGACGAGCCGCCCATCACTGTCTATTGGCGGAAAGACATAGAAGCTAAGTAAGTCACTCCAATGCAATATTTAATTTCATGCACGATTAGTGTCACGCCTTTATTTTTAATTTATAGTTATTAAGTAACCAAATCATTCTCGAGGAAACTTTTTTTCACAGGGTAATAGATATCTATGGATCCATGGAATCTATGCGAATTGAAAGAGCCAAGAGACTGCAAGATATTGGAGATTATTCTGAAGGTACTTAAAACTAATTTCTTTAATTCAAAAAACCAAATATTAAAGCCGGTTTCAGAATGTTAAATATGTTTTAGTTCATTTTTACAAATGCCAGCGTAATGGTGCAAAATAATAGCGATGTAATACCGCTACGTGCAATAAGATGTTTAATTTTTTTACTTAGTGGTTCAAAACATCAAGAAGGTTTTGCAGAAGTACAAAAAGGAACACCCAGATGAAGATCTTAGTAGCAGAGATATTCCAGTAAAAGATGCTATAAAGAACACTATTTTGAGTGCGAAAAACATCGTGTTCAAGGATCCAAAAGTATTCCATGATCCTACTTATGATCCCTTTGTTAAAAATAAACCAGTCGACGTGGACGTCAGGAGTGGTGGGGATTCTCTGTGGAACGGATCTGGAAGAATTGTTTTGGTTGCTGTCACAATGTAAATCTACAGCATTAAAAAATATGCCATTATATATGACTTAAAGTAAGTCTTAAATATTGTATAATTTAATTATATTTTCAGAAACGGAACAAATTTCTTGATAAAATTCATGGCTTGGTGGATGACCGGTTCTCACAGCTTATTTGCTGAATCAATCCATTCATTGGCAGATACAATCAATCAGTGCATTCTGGCTTTCGGAATTCATAAATCAACGCAACGGGCCAACACAGACCATCCTTATGGTTACTCAAATATGAAGTATGTGGCTTCTTTGATTTCTGGCGTCGGAATATTTTGTGTTGGTTCTGGACTGTCAATATATCATGGAGTTACTGGTCTGATGCATATGGAACCAGTAGAATCTCTGTACTGGGTTAGTTAATCTACTTTTAGCTTTAATGGAAACGGATCTACTAGATTACTAATGTTTATTTAATTGATTTGTAAGCAATTCAAACTCGAAATGAAATAATTTTACGTATCAGTTAATCATTGATCAAAAATAACTTGAAAATCAGTTTTAATGTTAATAATAGATGTATGACTGTAAATGTTGAACTACAATTATGTTTTATAAAGGCATTTTACATCTTGGGTGGATCTTTTGTGTCAGAAGGTGCTACATTGTTACTGGCAGCAAATGCTGTCCGAAAAAGAGCAAAGGCCTTAAAAATTACTTTCAAGGAATTTGGTATGGACGAATAACTGAACAGTATTTTAAAAATCGTTCTATTTTAAACTATTTGTTTCTGACGAATTAGAAATTCATGTTTTTAGTTATGCGGAGTCATGATCCTTCATTGAACGTGGTAATGTTAGAAGACACCGCAGCAGTCACAGGGGTGTTCGTGGCTGCATGTTGTATGGGTATTACAATGTATACTGGGAATCCCATGGCAGATGCTCTAGGTTCATTGGTGATAGGAGGCCTTTTAGGTAAAAATTCTTTAATATAATTTTCCAAGAAGGATTGATATTGTTTTACGTCGATAACATTTGTGTTTTTCTTTTGTAGGAGGAGTGGCTTCGTTTATAGTCTATTCAAACAGTTCCGCATTAGTTGGTCGATCAATTCCTAGAGACCAGTTAGAAAATATTAATCTGAATCTGGAGCAGGACGTAATGATTCGTGCTATTCATGACGTCAAAGGTATGGATATGGGGAATTGCTTGGTGCGTTATAAAGCGGAAGTTGACTTCGACGGCAGAGAGTTGACTAAAGTCTACTTGGAGAAACAAGACGTTGCCATGCTATTTCAGGTGACACATCTACTAATTAAAGTCTAAATTTTAGTTGAGGAATAAAGTATTGCGATGAGTCGTAACTGGTAATTGAGTATGCTAAATATTAATAACATGTCTGTAAGTATATTTGTACATTTTATTTGTGCTACTACTAAGTTTTGGGTTTAGTTTCTTATTGAGTATCCGAAAAACTCATTGAAAGTTAATGTCGTAACACATTGTCAGAATTTACAAAGGTTTCTTAATTCTCCATATAATTTTTTCGTCCAAACATTTCTATGCTTTTTGTGTTTTCAGTTGAGTTTTAGTCCGTCGGATATGAGACCCTGATGGGTTTAGATCCTGTCTATATTTAATTTAATTTTTTGGCCGATTGGTGTCATTGTTTCGTCAAAATGGGGAATTGTCTTACGATTTGTCGTTCGACAGGTGAAATCGTCAATTCTTGAGCTCAATGAGTTCTTCATTTTTAAGAGCCAGGTAAGAATTGAATAAAGAGTCTCATTACAAATGGTACAGATACGTAGTCAAAACGGCACAGTCCAGCTTCATATAATTGGCTTATGATCTTAGTTCTGAGAATTTGGTTTCTCGCTATAGGAATCATTGTTCAGGGGTTGGTGAAAATAACTACCCAGTGTGCATATGTAATACGTATTCACTTGTGTTTACCTGTTAAGTTACTTAAAACCTAATAATTTCCTTTTACTTAAATCCTAATAATTTCCTTTTACTTAAATCCTAATAATTTCCTTTTACTTAAATCCTAATAATTTCCTTTTACTCAAATCCTAATAATTTCCTTTTACTTAAATCCTAACAATTTACTTTTACTTAAATCCTAATAATTTACATTTACTTAAATCCTAATAATTTACTTTTACTTAGATCCTAATAATTTCCGTTTATTAAATCCTAATAATACTATTGTTTCATTGTATGCTCTTTACGAGCCATACTCATCTCGCTTATATGCTGCCATCTATACCCACTATTTACTAAAACCATGGTACGCAGCTCATTTGCGTTAGTACATAGTAGTCCGTCGGTGCACAAGTACTTTCTATCCCCCTGCATAGCAATTTTCTGACTGTCGAATCATTTTTATCGTGGAGAATGGGAAAAGGTTTCATCTGGAACTAAGATTATATGGGGTTAGACGCTGCGGTCAAAACCTCATAAAAATTATAAATCTGCCTTTACCTGTTAGTGAATTGTAGCCTCTTGCACATGGAGGAAATTGTCTATTATGTAAATAATAAAATAAATAAATAAATGGCAATCCTTTTGTGGTATATACCAACTATTGGTATGAGCAATAAGTGAAATGAGATTTTATGGAAATGGGTATTTTATAGATAGTAAACAGAAAAAATTCCTCTAGTAAATCTTTATGAATTAAAAAACGATAACTGCTGTAGCATTTCATTACTACATTTAAACTATTTCATCAGCTATTTAAAAGCTCAACCAAAAAATATTTGCATATTGTCGCAGAAACCTCTATCCTATTCTTTGCACAGATTGCAAGTAATTAGCAAATATGTTGGTCAAGAATTTATTTTTAGTATTGTTCTGCCCATGTTACAATTTTGAGTGCTTAATAATTTACACATTTAGTTTTTACACATTTTCTGACTGTTTATCTTATTGTAAGTTCTAATAAGACTGATACTAACTATTTAAATTGGATACCATTTCAAGTTCATTTTTGTATTTAAAATATACGAACTGTACTTGTACTGAAAGGTTACCAGAAGTCTTAAAAATGCCAAATTACTACTCTAAGTTACTTCATAACAACTTTAAATATGATGTTATATATTAGTCTGGCAGTTGTGGCATGTTTTATGCAATACCAGAATGGAATTTTGCATCAAAAATTCGGAGTGGTTTGGTTGTTCAAAGCAGCAATGTCAATGCAGAGTTTCAATAGTTTGAAGTTTCTTTTGTAGTACAGTGGTCGCTGAAGTACTTTCTGACTCGGTATTATTTACTCTTTTTAGGAAATTCAAGGAATAAAAACGCAAGAAGAAGCTGAGGAGTTCGTTCTGAAACATGGAGAAAATATCATCGACACCCTCGGAGCTGAAATTGATCGTATTGAAACTAGACTCAAGAAAGAGCATCCCGAAATACGGCATTGTGATCTCGAAATTTTATAAACATTATATCAAATTACTTATTGACATGGTTTAATACTTGATTTATTATTCATATGTATATATATATAATGTATATAATATATATATATGTATATATATATATATTATATATGTATATTATTTGACTTGCTACATCATTGGTTTATTTCTTCTAGGAATTGCGCACGTGCACAACTGTTTTGCTTTTGAGTTATCTAATAAATATATAGGCTAATCAGTGTAGCCTGGGAAAGCCCTAAAAATAATAACTGTGTCTATAATGTTTGTTTCTAGCAAAGCAGGATTGTCCAATGCTGTGACGAATTAGTGATGTAATTGTTACCGTGTACTGCATTGTGCCCATTTTTTAATGTCGTTGTGGTCAACTTTTGTACTAAATGGTAGATAAGAAAAAAAGTAAACATTATTACTGTTCTAGTTTGAAGGAGCATTGCACCTGACAAAACTAATGCAGTAATACTACTTTTTTCATTGCTACATTTCCAACAGTCCCACTAAAATCTTTAATTTAAACTATAACAAAATTGCGTTAAGTATATTAATCTAAGCCGTGAAACTGCTATTTATACGTACCTAGTTTGAAAAGGTAGGCAAATATTACGTCTTGTAAAATAAGTAATGAACATGTAGCACTCATAATTATTATTGATTATTTTGCAAATTGTTGCTAACTCAGATTTAAATTGTCGAAAATAGTATTATGCTACCTTAGTTTACTACGTTAATGACTGACGTGATTTCCTTTCGGGCGAATATTTTTATAAATCTTCAACTACAAATTGTGGATTACACAATTAATTTTTTAAATAGAATAATGAGTTGTAGACAGTAAATTATAGGATTTTCAGAGAAATTGTTATAGAAGAAAAAAGTTGTAACAATCTAACGGCAATTTAAAATGTACACTATAACAAAATTAAAACATAATTTGTAAAGAGAGGACTGTTTAGGCTAAAATAGTTTTAAAAAATTGCAGTCGTATAGTTAGGTTGTCTAATTCACCAGTCAATAGATAACTTACTCGGAGATCCCGTCTAGCAGCGTTTTATAATATTAGCTAATTTTGGTCGTAATCATATATAAAAAAATAAAATATTGATATAAAAACAAACATAAGTCAACAAATATGGTGTTAGGTTGCACTTTACATTGCAGAGATCATTATGAGTTTTGTATAAGAATGCAACAAAAAATGTCGTTGCTTGATAGTAATATTATTTTGTCATTTTTACTGTATAGGCACTTCTTTTCACAGTATTATTTGTTAGTCGAAAGGCCTAAGACATTTAAGGGATCTCCAAGTCATTGATAAGTGTTAACTATTCTGGTTGACTGAGAATTAGCTTTAGTTTCTCAAACTCCTATTGCAATACATGCACTGAACTGAGTAAGTCAATGACATTGAGTTGTCCTGTTGCTGATGTCCTGACTAAAACTCCCTTCCACAAAATCCGGACATTAAAACAAAATAGACATGGTAGAAGGGTTAGAAAGTGAAATGTGAAGTTACTAAACCCTATACTAATACTAATAGT
>JAAAYG020002387.1:1929-31206 GCA_009936455.2 Tomocerus minor
AACCGTGTTCGTCCCACACTCCCTATATATCCAATTATTAAATGATTTTCATTTTAATTACTAAATACTTATCACTAATATCGCATAAATAACTATATAAAATCAGGGCATGCGTAGGATTGCACTTGGCGATGGTTTTGATTTTGAAGTAACATTTTCGTATTTTGGGATGAATGGTTTTTTCGACGAAACCATTGAAGGAAAAAAACTATGGATCAATACTAAAAAAATGGACCAATACCAAAAATAGAAAAAAATATGGAAAGGGAGCCAAAACAAAAAACGAAGTGAAACTTTACGGACGGAAATCGCTGATTTGTAACAAGCTTGTGCTAGTTGCTAATTATTGATAACATTGCATAACATTGAAAAATCAACTTACCCATCGGTAGCGAGCCCATAGGTTAATCAAAGCCTTCCCTGTTTTTAATTTAAACTCAATTCAATTATACTGTGTTTAATATTACAATATTAGTGGATTAATTGAATAATTTTAATCATAGGGACAAAACGGAAGAATTAATACATGAAGGTCCGTATACTCCAGCATTTGAAGCTTCAAAAAATGAGGTGGGAAGGCCAATGAATTCTCCTGGTTTCCCACAAGGATGGGAATTTTCAGCATATGGGTAAACTATGCTCTCAGAAAGTCGCAAGTCAGCGGTTGAATAGGACTGACTGTAAAACATACAAAATTACTTATACATCTAGGTAAGTTCCGTTTTTTGTGCTTATTAATAACTGTGCCTGAAACTATTAAATTAACTGGCTCATGTTACGGAATGGGATAGACATAAAAGACGCACCCGGTGAATATTCCGTAGGTAATCTCAATTTGGAATATTTTTGAATAATTAATACATCAATATATTACAATCGACACAGATAAAAAAAATAAATTATTGTTTTACGTTGTAGCATCGCCTTCTAAGTTGGTAATATTCCATCCACTTGGAACCAGCAAATTCACGGAGTTAATGAAAAATCTTCCATCTGTTGCTCGCCACAGTTGATTCGATAATACTTGCAGCGTTTTCTAAATTGACATCATAAAATACAAGTGTTTTTAATTTTTTAACATACAAGTGTGCAAAAGTAAACAATTATGTGGTGTGGTAGAGGCATCTTGAAGTTGACAGGATGAAAGACGACGCCAATGGTTATAGTGGGTTAATTATCCTAATTAGATTATACACAATGCTCTGTTTAAAAAGTTTTAAATAGACTAACCGTTTTACAAATAATAAGTCTTAAAATGATTGACTTTTCTCGTCCCCTTAAACCTAATTAATGTACCGCAAAAACATTATAGACAAAAAATAGAAAAAGTAGACAAAAAGGCTTGCCGAAACCCGGGATTGAACCAGGGACCTTTAGATCTTCAGTCTAACGCTCTCCCAACTGAGCTATTTCGGCTAGTGTGGATAACTGCGTTTGAGTGCTTCAAGCAGTCCAAACGGTCAGAATCAAATGAGATTTATCGTGACCTTGAAAAGAAACTGACAACCACTCTTATCTCACATGTATGTATTTAATACTTACATATGCTTGCAAACATAAATAAATACTAAATACCAAGTTGTTATACTATCTGTTATTACATTAACTTCGTATTAATTTATCTGTACCTACACAAAAGTAACACTAACCAAAACTATGCATTCACCTGGGATTACTTTTATGACTGGCAATAATGGGGCAATAATTGGGATTTGGGTTTCCAAATAAGTTTTACATGACGTACTCACATTGCCTTGTCTTATGACACAAACGTAACAATTTAAAATCGAACGAAACAGTAATGAACACTATTTATGTTGTCCTTTATCACCGCTCCAAATAAAATAGTAAAATTTTGATTTCATTTAAACCGGGATTTCTAATCTTTATCATATTCAATCATGAATGACTTTAACATACCATTAAGATGCTGTCTACATATTTACATTTTATTATTAAATAAAGCGAATGTGGAATGTGAAGTCCAGAAAAACTTTAATGAAATAGGTTTAGAAATGCACACTATAATTTACTAAGTGGCATAAAAAATTCAAAGTAGCAATATTTTTATGTATAAAGACAATTTAATTCTTATTTGTAAAATGCGTTTTATGTTTAAACATATAGATATCAGGATTTTTAAGCGTATACAGGGTTTCTCGAAATATATTACGTCAAACTTCAACCTACGAATATTTTCGGAGCCACCAAGAACTAAGGGACTACTATGATTGTTCCTAATATTGTATTGCGTCGTAAATAAACAAGTAACATTCGAAAACGAAATAATTTCAAGGAGTTTGAAAGGTACCAACCTGGATGTTATCCCGATAAGGTCCTGTTCCAATACTGGGAACAGGAGTATTTTCATCAACGGCTATAACAATGTTGTAACCTCCATTAGGATTCAATTGGAGGGATCTGACCAAGTTTGTGCCAATCGTAAAACAAAATAACGCAAATAAAATATTGATTTTCATTTTGCGTCAGACAGAATAAGTAGACTTAATTTTATTGTATTTTATTGTCTACAGCAGAATGGGAACTGAAAAATTCATTCAAAATTACCAGTATCAAACCTAACATTAGTCAGGTAAAAATTCTTATCTTATTTAATATCTGCGACTATGCAATTTTTATTGTGTCACATATATTAACAAGTATTAACATCAACTGTTTTTTGGTGGCCAAAGATTGCCAAATAATTTAATTCGACGTCGGGTATTTATTGCTTTTGTTAAATTGCATGGATCAGTGATCAGTTGAATCATCGTATTGTGTTTTTGGACAAACAGGACATTTTTTATAAAACCAGGATAATGAGATTTTCTATTGCAGATTAATGATAATCCATTTTATCTAATCCTTAGTCTCTGCGCTTACTAATCTTGCTCATGAAATCATCAAATACTGAGATTTGCGATTTCCACGCGAATAATAATATAGCAATCATAAAACTCTGATTCGAAACTTTGATATTTATATATAGTGTAAGTGCTAAGTGCTCTCTTCTACCTTATTTTAACAATAGTGATGATTGATGATGAATTATATTTGTGAAGAAATAAACCTAGGTACGTACCTACTAAATTAATTTATACATCTGAACTTCACATTGTAAATGCATGTATTAGTATGTATTAGTATTAACAATTGTATCATACTAAACACAAAATAAGAATTAGGTAGATATGGAAAAACAAGTGCATTTCCAGCAATGTATGTATAATATTAAGTATTATTACAGTATAGGGCTATAATTCAATACACGGTTTGTTCACCTCTGAGCAGTTAATTAATGCATGTTGAATAAAATCCCTTGAAATTGTAAATGATTCATTGCAAAATCCTCCGCCGTTGATTTCCTCATTGTGCGGGTGAAGCAAAAAAAAACGAACAATTACTTGTCGTAAAAGTCACAATTCACGTACAGTAATTTTGAAGTGATTTGATTGTAGAAAGGTTAATTTAATGTGCCAATAAGAATATATGTATCAAGTTTATTATTTTATTTAGACATCATAGGTAGGTAATTTATTTAAAAAATATACATTATTTAGTTGGAGTCCAACAAGGAAGATTCGGGTCGTTGATTTCAAAAACTCATGATATTCCCATTCTGCAGATTACGAAGTAATTACTAAAAAAGTAAGCCATGTCGGTTGCTTATGTGAAGCGATTACAGTAAAGTTTCAAATATAAGTGGTGTATAGTTTACATGAAATTGAGGTATCTCATTCGCAACATCATTTTTGTCTTTGTCGTTCCATTTACATTCTTAATGCTGCCTTGCATATTACTAAGCTATTATTCTAAGTTTAGCAATAGCTACTAAAACATTACCCTGATTCAAAAAAAGTACTCCGTTTCAGAAATTGCTAAGTTTAAATGGCATTTAACTTTTATTTTACAAATAATTGACAACAATAAATTACAGTTTTGAAATGGTACAGAGCAGTAATAAAGTTTGCCTACGCAATTTACGGATGAAAACTCCAAAGGGCTTTGAATCCAGATCGAGCTATATCACTAGCCGTTTTAAAAACTAAGAAATATGGTCCGTCTGCGACTGCTCGTCCTGGAAGAATGGAACCACAGACCCTGTCGAAAAGGATTGAAAATTTAAATAAGTCACACTTTAATTTAGAAGCACCACATAATTAACATTAATTACAGGTACCTACCTACACAAATAAAGTAATTGGAAACATAATAAACTTCACGTAAGTACTAAATAACTTTAAATAAGTTTTGAAATAAGCAATTGGAATTTCGGTCAAAATTGTTAAACACCCTTATCAAACAATTACAGATAATGGTGAATGTCTAAAAAAAAAGTCATACAGAAACAAAACTAAAAATACGTACACTCCTTCCTCAAAATAGCGTCCATTTCCAGCGTAACTGTTGATGACGAGTCCATCACTGGAACAGACAACAGACATGCTAATTGAGTAAACGTAAAAGCTCTTTGTTGTTGTCAATGGCTGAATGAAGGTGACGAATTCGTTGGGCTCATATGCCACGTCTCCTTCGGGGTAGTCAACGAATAATGTATTATTCCCAAGGAAGTAATTTTTAATTTTTAGATTGGTCAGGCCCGGTTCACCTTCTCCAAAATATTGAAGCTGAAATCCATCTCCATTTAGCGGTGTATTGTGCGTGAAGGTAACGATTATAATTGGCCCTACGAAGTTGTAAGTTCCATTGCTAGTCCTACAGACAAAAAAAAATCAAAGGTCGAAATAGCAATCAAAATTTAAATTATTATATTCCTGAACTCTAATAAGAAGCTAGCCAAATACTCGAAGTTAGATTGCTGGATTTAATTAGTTTGACTTTTTTCCAACTTACAGGGTGGTGATTTGTGTGATAGTTCCAAGATTATAATTCAACTCAGTTACAGTTAGCACATCACCAGAGGAATTGCGTAAGTCTGTTAATTCTAGTCGGATTTGAGTTCTGTTGGCAGCAGTCAGCGACCAAATGCAAACGTCGGAATCAACTCCTACTTTGTAATTTATTTCACCCGTTTGTCCACTTAAAACTCCTCCACAGGCATCATCTATAAGGCAAGGCGAAAAATGTTAATACAAGTGTATTTATTAACGTAATTCAATAATTGAACATTTCTTTGTTCAAAACAGACAATACTTACTCAATACCATAAATGAAATGACCTACTGTCTTGTTTCGAGCCTGCATGAGTATCACTAGATTTCGCTACGAAATTGGTTTTCGGACTTTTACTGCAAAAAAAGAAGTAAATTGTTTATTTATTTATCATTAACTTTGAATATATACAATATTTTCATGCCAAACATTTACTTCATTGTTTATTTAGTTCATACATACAAGACATTAACTACGCAATTAATTCCCATCGACAATATTGACTTTATCATGTAGACTTCATCGCAACAATTTGCAATTCGAATTTTTAGTAGTCATAACAGCAGATAATAAATTAAAATCGGGTGCAGTTTATTCAAAATAAGTTATAAGAAAAATATTTTTAATAAGAGAAAAGCAAAAAAAGTTTATACCCCTGTTATTTTGGCCCCAGTCATTTTATATAGGCAGCAGCAATAATTAATGAATGAAAGGAAAAGTGATGTATGTAGTACTTAGTGGTGACAAATCAACAAAAACTGCTTAACCTACCTTTTCGCAATTGACAAAATGGAGGTGTAAATATCCAGTCTCCCATGACCGACGGCGTTATTAGGAAATTCAAACTCGCTGACACCACTGCAATTAGATCCTGTCGGAAGGGTAGTTCTCGCTGCATTTTGATACAGAATGTTTTTAACCTGGTCAACTGACGCATCTGGTTGCACGCCAAGGATAAGGGCAACTGAGCCAGCTACATGAGCCATTGACACATCAGTATTAGAACCATTGGCATAATACGTGTCGCTAACAGAAGATGCAGATCTAATGTTGAATCCTGGCGCTGCAATATCTGGCTTTATTAATCCTTGACTCGGTCCTTTGGAGCTGGAATACTGTACGGCGTCGTTTATTAATGTAGACCCCACTGCGATGACAAATTCCGTGTCACCAGGAGAATGTCCAGTTGAACATTGTGGTCCCGTATTGCCAAATGCCCAAACCGGCACAATTCCCGCTTCAAGCCACGCCCTCAGAACTCTGTTGTACCAAATTGAGCCGGCAGAGCTTCCGAAAGAGCTGCCAACAACATGCGGGGCTTTTGAACAATCCGCGTGTTGCCCGTTAGCATCTGTCGGGCACACCATCCATTCCCCACAGGCAACTAACCAACCAGTAGCACATCCGTTATAGGCGCAACCTTTGCAGGCCATCCACTGTGCACCTGGGGCAACCCCTATTCCACCTTGACCTACCATTATCCCCATCATTCGGGTTCCATGGCCCTCATCGTCAAAAGGCGTTTAAAATAGAAATTCGGGTCAAACCATCCGTAAGTCGTTCTGTAATTTGAAATTAGCGCCTCGTGTCTGTAACGAACTCCTGTGCTAATCATTCCGACGACAACCCCACTGCCATTTGTGTTTCCCGTCAGATTCCATACAAGATGAGCACCGATTTTTTCCACTCCCCATTGAACGTTTTGGGGTTCAATGTTCTCCGAAATTTCATCAGAAGTATCTCCTGGAGCCAGCGGAATAAATTCCTCTTCGTAAATTTCTTCAATGTCAGCAAATTGATATGCTAATTTTTTAATCAGGTCTAAATTGACGTTTTTGATAAAAAGTGTGTTTTCAATCCAGAATTGTTTGTATGGTATGCCATTTTTTTCGAGATATCGTGTAACGTTCTCCTGGGACTCTTCAGCGAGATGGCGGAGGTCTCTGACTAAAGTATTGATTTTCTGGGACCTGTCGGAAAAGGTTTTCGTTTTGATTGAATCAAGAACTGGTCCTGTGTCCTGTCGAAAACTGATGAAAATGTTGGTGGAATTTTTTGTTTTTAAGGAACTAATTAATTTTTTGTTGATGTTTTCGAAGGAATCAGCTATATACATTGAAGCTTATTCCCAAAATCATTACAAAAATAAAAAACTTTAAGTGAGGATTCATTATTATTTATTTGTATTTTTCAAAATTTGTTTCACTGGTGCAATAAACTATTGTATTTTACATGAATGGTTTCAGTTTGAGTTGTGTGTGGACGCCGCTTTTATATTATGAGCATTACACTGTATCTTTATCTAATCTATAATTATTATGGCTATGACAATGACATTACCTGTTAAATATAGTTTTAATTGGAAACCGATAGCTAATTATAATTCAGATTTTAAAATTTTTTACATGCGCCGTTTAGATTAGACACTTGAAATTGACAAACAAATGACAAAAAGAAAGAATGATTTTGATTGCTTAATGATTAAACTGCAGATTGTTGTTATGCTTATAATATGTTTACATAAAACAGTACAAACAAAGCTGCATATCGACACTACCAATAAATACATATATTATTATTTGTTATGCATTCAGTCAATAAAAACAAGATAATAATAACATTAACCTCGAAAGGAAAAAATAATGTTTCACATGTTTTGACATTGTGGCTTTATCATGGAGGTAAATTAAGCAGTAATTAATTTATAATTGTACTTCCTGAGAATTGAGTTTAAGTGGTTTAAAGAGAAAAGCCATGTGCTTAAGCTCCATCGTAAATGAAAATTTGTTATGAATGATTAATTTTATAATAAGTTACAATTAGCATACCACGGCACTCATTGAGGGAGATTTTTTGCACACTCCCTCACCGAACCTATTAGGAAAAGGTTCATTCGGGTGGGACCTGGGTGAGAAATTCATAATATGCACACCAATTCCAAATTTTTAATTACAAACAAAAGATTGCTTCTTTTTATTTTACACTCCGTTTTTGTATAAATAATAAATAACTAATGCAAATTGGAGAAACAATGATATATTATACGTATAGTAACCATATAATGAATAAATACGAGACATACATGCATTAAATACAGGGCCGTTCAGATATCAGTTCCCATTGAAATCTACACATATGTAAATTTCAGCTTTAATTTTTTTGAATAACCCTCCTATTAGTTACTATTTGGAAAAACGAGCTAAAGCAAGAATAAGTGCCAGAAATATACCTTCAAATTTTTATTAATTAATCCTATTAATATAGTTCAGAATTATTATAGATAGGTGAGAGAAACACTTTTATTGAAAAGTTTCTGCCACATAATAGCGGTAGCCAATAGACTCAGAATACCAAATGTAATGTGCAACAAGAACAAAATAAATATAACAATAGTGGCAATATAAGATATTACAAGCACATTTTTTGGAGTATAATGTAATAATTTAAATTGTTAGTGGATATGGTTATGTAATATATTAACAGAACCTCTAACAACAGAAATTACTATATCATCAATATATAATATATATATGACTACTGACCTGAAGGAAAACAGTAGCATTGGTGCATCGTTGTCCTAACTTAAAAGGCTAAATATTTAGCTGTCGCTATTTTATTGAAACAGGCTAATTAATTGCTACACTGCATTTAGAATTATGCTATTTATAAACTAGTTGACTTAATTTTAGAATGAGAGCAATAGATTGATGGTGTTGTCAATAACCAACGAAAACATGGTTAGAATGAAGTATCTGTCGACGTATCTGTAAGTACCAATATTCATACGAATGGGTTTACATGCTCTCGCCGTTCTTCTAACCCAATCTGACTCGTCTTTTCCACAGCCATCAAGAAAATCTTCGCTCAAATAATTCATTTTTGCTGCATGAGGCAAAACAATTAGTATAATTGCTACAATAATCCCACCTAGGGTGGGGAAAAGCAAGTAGGCGGGCATTCTAAATGTTTCATACATTTTGATGGTACCATACAAACTTATTGAGAGAAGTGATACCCCGACAAATATTATCCAAGGTACAACATACAAGGCATGCTGGTTCACCAGAACATTTAGCAGTTTCAGAGGCATGTAGACTTCACGAAGACAAAGACTTTTGTCAGGATGTTGTGTGATCAGCTCCGTCCAGTAGTTGCTCATGTGCAGGTACAGCATAGTGCTGCTAATGTAAAGGACGAGTGAAGATAAAACAATCCCTCCAATCCCAAATACTGCCCAGAAAATGAGTAACTTCGTCAAAGGGTGGTCAGCATTTTCTTCAAAGACGCTCACTATCCAACGTCGGAGTCCAGAGTCATTGTCCCTCATCCCAAGGGTGACTCCAATTAGACTTCCAAAGATGAGAGCGGTCGCTAGAAATGTCGGCAGTATAAGAAGGAACCATCCAACTATATCGATGCCAAAAATTCTCCTTAATCGCGGACGAGGATAACCCTTAAATATTCCTATATGCCATTGGTTATTAAATAATCAAAATAATAATAAATAATACTGTGATTCCATGGGCGGCAATAGTTGGCTATCTATGGTGGAATAGGCTCGTAGACTTCTAATTATCTGAGTGACTGGTTACTATCATAATATTATTGACATTTTGCTTATTTTCAAACATATTATTATTAATTTGTTTGCAACAGAAGTTCCAAATAATATGATTTTTTTTCAGCACAAGAATATTTGAATTCGCCAAGGTTGGGTTTCGCACACAATTACGGTAAAAACTATTAACTTTAGTTTTCTATGATAGAAATTTACATAAGTATATTAATAATTGAATTATTTAATGTCTTACTTTCCAGATTCTTGTCGATATAATACGCAAATTTCATAAATGTAGGAAGTTCCTCAACATCTGCTAAAATGTTCAGATTCATAATCAGAGTAGTTAATAGAAGGATAATGCAGAGCACTGCAATGAAACTGTGTCTGGGTTGATACGTCTCATCGCCTGTGATTGCTCTTCTCGCATTGACGAACACGAACATTACGAGGATGAAGCCCGTGAGTGCGATGGACAATCGAAATCCAACTATTTTCCAAATACTACGAGATGTTTTTAATGACCAATTTCTGCTGTCTAATTCGTAGGGGATGATTTGGAACATCCCAAACAATTTTGTGTAAAGCCATGTGGCCAACAAGCGTACTAATGGTGATATCATTTTTATGTTAGTTTTTGGCAAAGGAACGGCTTCCCCGACTGTAATCGTTTCAAGTGCTGTTAAACTTTGAGTGACTGGATTTATTTCAGGTACATTATACCAACTCTACGAATTTGGACATTGGCAGAAACAATTATTGTTAGCAAACAGAAGGATGTCTCCATAAAATGTTTTCGTGATTAAAAATCCTTTTGTACGTCATTGGCCATATTAAGTATTCTGTAGCTACCGTAATATCCCTCGTCCAAATATAGTTGGACGTTGCATATAAGCATCATGAGACATTTCAAAAACGCTCTCATTACTGTGAACGTTTAACCCATTCAATTTGTGCTAATATCAATCGCATCGGTTATTGTTCCACTTATTGCTTGTCAGCAATTTAATTTTAATTTGTTGCCCAATGGAATTAGTATCGTTTGAAATATACACTTAGTAGTAGTTAGCAGACAAAAATGACAGTAAAATTGGTGGTGCATAAAGTCGTCAACCATTTTATATAATACGGTAGCACAGTCTGTTGTAAACACGGTTTACCCGAGAGATACCGCCTATAAGCATATATAATTCTTTAATAGCACAAATAAATACATTTTAGAAGTGTTTTTTTAGCTCATCGGGAAAACCAAGTACCTATATCGAATAACGTCCATCCACAAGTTACATTATATATTATGGATTGTCGTATTATATTAGTATCATATAGACTGTAATAAATTATTAATTCTTGTATTATATTGGAAATCCTATTTATAATCTATGTATACTATTTTCTCTAAATTGGTTTCAGTCAATGTTAAATGTTGCATACCTTTTTGACGACTCACTTTGAAATTAAAATAAACTATTGCAAAACAGATTTAACTAAATACCGACAACAACTAGGATATGTATAGGATTTAAGATAGAAAATATACTCGAAGACATTTGAAATTTTTCGAAAAAGTGTGAATTTACAATAATAATAATATGAAATTATGGTATTGGTAGGTATCTAACTATAATTGGAAATATTGACTGTGGTTTATGATAAGGTTGAGTGTGGAGGCGAAATATCACATCGGTTTAGCTGAAACTTCACATTTATGTCACTATAACTTCACATTGGTGTGACTGAAACTAACGTTGGTATAGATCTGACAACGCACAAACTGACAAAACAAAAACATAAAGTTCCGTTCCGGTACTTATAATATTACAAATAGAAATAACAAATTCAGTAAATAACAGTACAGTAAAGGTATTTATAAATTAGTTATGCTAAAGGTATAAATGTGATATATGCAGGAAATAGATAGTAAATGTGATAATATAATTATCTTTATGAAGTATAGTGAAAGGGAGTATAATGTGTGAAAGTGAAGGTGTGTCTGAAACCCCACTTTGTTGTCGAGTAGACAGAAGGACAGACAGACTGACAAAACAAAAGCATAAAGTGCCGTCCCGGTACTTAATAATATCCATGTTATTATATTATAGTTATAGAAATTTTAAGGTGGGTTACCTAGGAGTAAGTCATATTGAATTTAGACTTGACTACCCAACCCGACTGAGTGAAGGGTACCCGACGGCCACTGAAATTATACCCAGTCACTAAGCTTGTTGGTAAAAGCAGATAGGTATAACATACCAATGGCCAAACTAGTATTTGAATTGCACTTATCAAATATTGATAATATCGGGCACGTTTTGTTCCCTCCACTCCGGAGAACTGTGCACCAAATCGTCTTACAATAACAAACCATGGAATGGTATGGGGAAATCTCTGACAGCCAACGACACTCGTGACGCACTCTCTCGCGACTCAAAAAATAACATTAGTTCCATCAGCGAACTTTAGCAAATTAAGGAGATATTGATTTTTAAAATAGTGATGATCAGTGATTATACTACAACTTTTTCGATATTTAAAATTGAATATCTCCAAAATCGACTAATATGGAGGATTCGACTAACGCAATTCGAAAGCTAATTTCCTTCTTGAGAAACAATATCTCGCCCCACGTTTTTCCGTTATTTCTATTCCTTTCATGGCATTGCACATTCAAATTGGAGACGATTTGGATCTCAATTTTTCAATTTTCCAACTCTAGAAATGACCTCCATCAATTTTCTTTTGTGGAAATCATGTGCAATTATGATATACTTCCTCATTTCCAAATTTCCAAAGTCATCAGTCCTACTACTCCACTGAGGTTGTTGGATTACTAATTGAACAAAGCTAGAGGCTCTATTTGAAAATTCTTGATGAACTTTCTCAAACGAATGAAGCTCCAATAACAATAGCTGAAAATGTTGCTAGGTGCCCTTTCTATATATTAAAGGATCTGCTTCATTGTTACAAAATAATCGTTTTAAAGTCCACAATTGCTCATAAATTGTCAAATTCCCCATTTTGTTATGTTACTTCTTGAATTATTTCTCCGTGCCTGTAGGGCAACTTCATTTCGAAGCAGTCATTAAAATATGCACACAGCGCTACATAGAGCTGAAGGTCAAATTAAAGTTTATGTTTGCAAATGTCAATATACGATCAATAGCAATATAAAAACATTGAAGGAATCCAATTACTCGAAGTAATACTACAACTAGGTACTGGTACTACATGTAGCAATAAGCTCAATAAGCTTTTAAGACTCGTAGTAAACAAACGCCCTTTCTGTCTTCATTAAATTTATTCTTAGTTATTCTGAGTTATGGTTACATTTATTATGGTAACAGGAATACATGCCGCAAATAAAACAGAGCATGAACCTAAAGTCCGCATTTTCTTGAACATGTAAGTTCGGTAAAAGCCGAAAAATATGCCTGCCTGTGAGCGTGGTTTCGTGTTGCTTCTAATGTACATGTAAAGAAGCCAACGTTCTACATGGTATTTGTTACTTCTGTTGCAAAAGAAATAAGAAAAGTAACTATATGGTATATGCTGATGGTTGGCTATGGCCTTCGAAATGCCGGAGTCTAAACTCCACTTTACCTTTTTACTTTACCTATATGATATGTAAGACGAGCAGTAAGATATTTATAAGACGAGTCGATTAAACTAAAAATATACATCATAATATGATATAATAGATGAAAGTATCATTGCATCACCTACCACCTTATCGGTTTTTTGTCAGGACCCTGCCTTGAGTATGCTTACAAATATTCTTAGAACCAGATGAGCCGGATGAGTCGGTGATATATGTAACTGCTCAAATCTGTAGCCATTCATTGCATTATGCATGAACGTAGATCCCAGTTCCCTTTTAATATGTAAAATGAAACTCTAATCCTTCCATAAATATTTATGTTTAATTTACATTTTGGTTTTTGATCGTTGCTCAATTTTCTGAAAAAAGTGCCACCTCTTATATGAAAGCTATTTATTTATTATTGGTTATGGATTTATAAATTTATTTAAATATATAATACCAATAAATACAACAACTACCTACACCAAATGATATAGATTACAGCTATCATTATGCCTCCGTTCCATAGAAACAGCTACTATGTTAACAGCTACATGTATTTGTAAAAGAGCAATTTCGATATGTATCTATCTGTACATTTCATGTATTATTGGAGTGGAGTACCGATGCTGATTTATTTTACCTTTTAATTACTCTGTTTTAAAGAGAATTAGAATCTATCCTTATGATTGATCATTTCATATGATATAAAATGGACTAATTATCGGCGACATGCTAAATTATTCTTTTATTAATTTAAAACTGAACAATAAATGTGAAATACTTTCTCTATAATTTTTTTCATGTTTGACACTTTCAAAGCGTCTAATTGCATTTCTATTTGTTTTCCCCGAAGGAAATGATAATTCAGAATTCATGATTTTAGCAACATAAAACACGTGCAAAAACAACTTGAAAGGAAATGTGTGCATGCATGAGTATATTATTCAGAACAAAATACCGTCTACTACGAATTAAGTGCCCATGAGGAGTTATTGTTTCAAGTAGTTTTTGGCCCATAAAAGATACCTACCTACTTGAAGAGTGCCTCTTTGCCTTCAAAATGATAACTCCCCAAGTGAGACGCTATCGCAGTTGGGCTACTAATTAGTAGTTTACGGTAAATATAAATATTTACTGCTAGGATAAAAGGAATACAAAAACTCTTCTTATTTGTAGAATAAAAATGAGCTCCTTTTATTCGAATTCGTCTCGATGGATATCCCAACATCAAATACATCAATTTCTCTTTTCTCGGAAAACCATTGCCGTCATATTTGCTGATGTGTTACTGAGATAGTTTTCATGATCATAGCTTTTCACGAAAGTTTTCACGTGTTATGAGTCTGAGGCTTTGTACTTATCAAGGAACTGTGTTTTATAGGATAATATTTATATCTGTCCTTTAGTTCTGCTTTTGTCACCCACGTGAAAGGAGATCGTAAAGTTCCAAGTCATTTCAGTATAACAGATTATTACCGGTAATATTGATTTTTTTTACTTTCTGCTTTGACATTAAGTTGGAAATAAAAACTTTTATACTGCAATATTTTTTTATTTGACATAATTTGTATTTTTTAGACTTGACTACTAGTTATCAGGTATAACTGAATTACTAGTTATTGACGGTATACAGTATCCACAGCCAAAAATTTGGCTTTACATATGTCACAGCTTGAGATTAGATTTCTGTTCACTATTATCAGTATCTACCAAAATGTAGTAAAAAAATCGCTGGCTGTATTAATTCACCTCCCTTAAAGTTTTTCAAATTAAGAATACATGCACACACTAACAGTCTAGCGGCATCGGGTAACTCAAATAAAAAATGTAAAACTAGATTTATTCTTAATTTTTAAATTATCTACAGAGGTCAAAAAAGTACAGAAACCTAGAACAAAATGGACGACCTGGCAGGTTCCTTATTGTAAATCTGGGTTTGTAAATATACATTCACTTCAAAAGGCTTCAAATGTAAAACTCGAAAAGTTTTGAATCAATCCATTCAAATTTATGCATTAAATATAGTAGCTAGTTATCGTGGAGAACCAAAAAGTTCAGAAATTTTGTTATAAAATGATGATAATTTTTTCCTCTGAAAATATTTGGCACCAACACTTAACACTTTTCAGAATTTGTTTTAACAAACAAAAGACAAGACAAAGATGAGACAAAATAAAATAGAAGACTGGTAGCGGTGGTACAACGAAAAAGCGACGCATCGCTACGACATTGAAGTTAATCGTCGAACAGCAACAGAGACTTCATTCTTAAGTCACATTTCGCATCACAATACTTTCATTAATGGTCGTGTGGAAATTCTTTGTTTGTTTAATATATTGATGGGGACCACTAATGTCTAATTTGCTACTGTATTAAAATTTAGATTAAATAAATTAAATTTAGATTTCATATAATTGTAAACATTATGGTTGTTCGTTGTAGATTGCTTACAGAAAAGTCTGTCTCACAAGATGACTTCAGTTGATTTTGACATGGAAAGAATGAAGCGTAAATACACAGCAATTCTAAGGCAGAATGGAATTGTTAAAGGCGTTAAAGAAGTTCTTATCACAGAGCCAGAAATGAAAGGGGAACATATGGCCAGTACGTGTTTGTATGTGACAATAAAATTCACAGACGAGTCTGAAGATCTTGAACTTTTCATTAAGAAGCTGGTGAAAAATACATTTTCGGAGACTATCAGGCAAATTGGTATGTTCGACAAAGAAGCCACATTTTTCAATACTTTGCTACCTAAGGCAAAGCAATTTTGCATAAAAAAGACCGGGTAAGATAATTCATTTCACCTACAAACATGCAATTACTTACCTGTGTACGTAAATGCGTGGAAGTTTTATTGCTCATCTTTTAGTTACTCTATTTTACATTTAAACTTTCGTAATGAGTATAAATGATTTTATAACTAACTTATGAACGTTCCATGTTTATTTAAAAGCTATGCACCTCGAAAAAATTGAGATTTAATGTTATTTGTAATAACTTAGAAACGACGAACTTGTTGACTTCTTCCCGAAATCTTATTATGGAGATGATTCCTTACTAGTTCTAGAAAATGTTGTTAAGCGGGGATACTTCATGCTAGATAAATTCAAGGGACAAAGTTTGGACCAAGCAAAGTGAGTTAAGTTTCCTTATCTCTCTACATTAAAACTTTTAGAAGTATTCATTTAAATAAATCTTCTTTATCAGATTCGTGCTAAGAAACATGGCAAAGATCCATGGAGTTTTTTATTCGCTGACGAATGACATGGGATCCCCAGAGTTTTGTGAAAAATATCCTGATGCCGTCAAAGATCCTTTTACATCTGCCATCGGGCGTGCTGTGTTTGGCCCTATGCTCGACAACAATTTTAAGGGAGTCATAGGAATACTTCAAGTACATCAATGCAATTCATTAAATACTTAAATAATTTATTACAATATTATTTTGGGTTAATTAACAGTTTAAGCTCGGTACTGAATACTTTTAAATGAATTAATTTAGGCATGTGACATGGAAGGAAGTGAGAAAACCGTAAAATGGCTCAAACAATTCGTCGGCAAAGTTTTAGAGAACATCGGCGGAGCGATTTATAATAACCCTGAAGAATCACTCCTGGTCCTCAATCATGGAGATTGCTGGAATAACAACATGATGTTTTTGAAAAACAAAGAAACTGGAGAATTGACTAGTCAACTTTTTGTTGATTTACAGGTTATTTTTTATAATTTAGAAACTATATTGAACAGATTTGAATATTTAAATATGATGCACAGGTCATTCGCTATGGCTCACCAAATTTGGACATTGGATATTTTCTTTTCACGAGTGTCAAGCCGGAAATTCGTCGCCAGCAGCTCATTCCTCTTCTGAAGTTTTACTTTGAGGGCTTGCAGGAAACTGTTGCTGAGTTTGGAGCTTCCATAACTATCTCTTTCGATGTAAGTCTTAACCAAATAACATTAATATTTATAAAAAAATATTACGAGTGCAATACTACATTCTTTTATTGAAAAGACATGTAATCAAGGTAAATACTTTTATTTTAATAGGATTTCGTTGAAAATTACAAGCAGAAATGTGGACTAGGCTTTTGGGTGAAACTGGTTTTCATGTCTACAGTTGGGGCATTGAAGGAATTTGATTCGCAGAAATGTGGAGAGGATTTGGAACAAATGAATACATATTTTACATCCCTCGTCACAAACTGGTTTGAAAAAAATCGAGAGGAAGCGCAGAATGTTTGCAAAGACATCATTGAAACTGTCAATGAATATATTGAGCTGACAAAATAGACAAATTACATTCAAATGTATTCAGTAAGAAGTTATAATGGCATACAGTGCGGAATGAGAAATTAGAATATTTGCTGAATGAGGAAAATGATGATATAGAAATTATACATCGACGGATATACATTTTTAAGTACGGAAATAGGGCAAATAACAGAAAATAAATTCAAACCTAATGGAATGACTAAATTGGCACACATTACCCTTTTTAATCTTTCTCAACAAGTTATAATATACCTATACATTCGTATTTAATACATTTAAGTGCATATATTTAAAGAAAATGCTTTTTCTTTATGCAATCGAATGCTGCCGCTTAATGATAAATACCTATACATTCAAATTTCATTGTGATTACAATAAATAGAATAATAATCTCGTTTGTTATGATGTAACTGACGGCTAGACCTTTGAAGAAAAAAGTTAATCCACTGGAAAACTACAAGTAATATCTTTTTTCGCGTTGTAGCTTAATTAGCACCAATATTTTAGAAGAACAATACATTTACTAATGAAGTACTATATTTTCTACACTAACACATTAAGTGGTTGCACCACAAATTATAAAAATGTTAATTGGTCATGCTTTTCTACAATTGTATTAGTAAACTAAACGCACAAAACTGATGCAATTCCATTTCACAATCTTCGCCTTATTTTTAATATAAAAGTTTATTGCTTTAAAACAGCACCATGATACAAATAGACATTTATAGGGCACAATGTTATATATTGATTCATTTTAAATTCCTCAATTGACAATCACCGGAGAGAAGAGACAAGCACTACGAACTAGCAATTAAGAAACCAACTAAGGTTATTGTGGACAATATATTTTTGACAACACTATTTGTGTGTATTCAAAGCATTAAAGTAGATAAGACAATTCATTTGGGAATCATAATGTATTAACTTCGATTTAGGATGGCAGGAGACAATTAGTGCAACTTTAATTGAGGCAAAGCGACGCGTCTCAATTTGTCTCCGACCCAAAGTAGACCTGCTCTCGTCCGCCCATAAAGAACAGCCTGGTGCATTCGATAAAGGGAAGAATAAAGTACTTTTGCCCCTTTGCCCTCAACATAAAAGCCACCTTTGGGACCAACAATACCAGAGAGACTTCCAACAGCCGAGGTAGAACCAAGAGACACCAACATTCCTTGCGGTTTAAATATAAATGCTTCAATGGAACGATTTGTTAATTTTGCTTCAAGGTGTTTAGTCAGCCATTCCGCCTCCTGATGGGCAACTTGTGCAGTAGCCGGGAGATTCCTCTTTGGGTCTTTGTTAAATGAAGCCCAGGCACAATCTCCAATGACGAAAATATTGGGATCATCTACGCTCTGTAAATACTCATTCACTTTAATTTGATTAATCCTGTTGACTTGAAGACCTAATCCTCCTAGCCAATCAGGTGCCTTTATTCCTGCAGTCCAGACTTTAATATCTTTGTCAAGCCGAGTCCCGTCTTGAAATTCAAATCCATTTGCATTGACGGATTTAATAACAGTATTCGTTCTAATTTCTATTTGTCGCTTTTCCAGCTCAGCTGCTGCGAATTTGGACAATGATTCGTGACCACCCCCTAGAATCCTAGGGCCACCTTCTATTATTGTGATTTCTAACTGGTTCTCTAGTAATTTGGCACCGTAGCTTCTCATTACACAAATTGTGTGATGGATTTCAGCGGCTAATTCCACCCCTGTTGCCCCAGCACCAACAATTCCAATTCTGAGTTTGGGAACTGGACTAGTTCCCATTACTACAC
Source organism: Tomocerus minor (assembly GCA_009936455.2). Classification (NCBI taxonomy): domain Eukaryota; kingdom Metazoa; phylum Arthropoda; class Collembola; order Entomobryomorpha; family Tomoceridae; genus Tomocerus; species Tomocerus minor. The sequence goes on from JAAAYG020002387.1 coordinate 21,025, forward strand.
ACATTAATTGACTCAAAATTCTTTTCCGAAGGTTATCCGCGTCTTCATGAGTATCTAGCCAAATACATTGTTCCGCCACTCCTGGAGTCCCGAAGAAATTTGAAACAGCTCCAACAGCAATTACCAGTGTGTCGTACCGCAACTCCTTAGGTCCCCCAACTTGTTGACCATCATAATCTTTTATTGGGGCAATTTTTATCACTTTTTTCTTCGTGTCCAGTCCATTCATAAATCCCAATCGAAATTCGTATCCAGTTGAGTACCCATGCGAGAAATAATTTAGCTCGTCTTCTCCTGTGTTTAATGCGCCAGTCGCCACTTCGTGGAGCAAAGGTTTCCAAATATGCGTAGGATATCCGTCAACAAGAGTTTGTCGAGTTAGTCCCTTTCTACCCAGAGTCTTGCTAACATTTGTAACTAATTCAAGACCACCGGCGCCTCCACCCACAACTACTAATTTATGTAAAGTTGACTGCATTTTACTCTGAAAACAATGAATAGAATTTTAGATTAATGACTAAGCCTGTCAATACATTTCAGAAACATACCTACCGAACGAATATCCTTGAAGTAATTTATATTCTTGTAGCATCACATTTTAATACTATAATTATCATTACTTTGTATTTAGTATTATTTGCCATTTTGAAGCCTGATATCAATCATTCAATTTCAAATTCCAACTTATTCATAAATCCTCTTCACTCAAAAATATCTGAAAGTAGTACTTAATGACTTACCGCTAAATAAACGATTTTTGTTTGAAATGGACATCTGCTTTACACAAGGGAGTGTATTTATTTATTTACATGATATGCAAACACTTCCAGGAACTTCTTATTTAGTTTAATTTTTTATTCTTTTTAGCCAATGAAACTAACAATTGACGAGGAGATTCGTAACTGCGACCAACCCGCGGTTTCCTTGGAGCAACAAAAGTGATGATGCAATAGTAGCACAGTTAAGCTACGTCACGACCACCGCCTATGCATGGACAGAACCCGAAAGACAGAAGGAAAACTGACGCAAAGACAAAAATCTATTAAATCTTGACTTAGCGGCGTTCCTTGACTATAATTCTTGTATTCAGGTTACCCCATTCTATGACTTCTCTTCATTTATCGTATTGGTAGGAACTTGGTATACGACATTATACTTGGTATAATAATACTTGTTATTATTATGCATGGCGGGCTGAGACACTTTAAATCTTACACTTGTCAGATTTCCCCACTGTTAGTATTATATCGCCATGATAATTGTATAAAATTGTAATGATAATAGGGAACGTCCATTAAAGACAAAGAAAATTGAATCGTCCCGCTTCGTGTGCCGGGAATAACTCCAAATCGCATTTACGACAGCGTTAACAAAAATGAACAAGGAAAGGTGGGTACCAAACGGCCTCTGATTGGACGGCTCAGTTAAAGACACGGGACGGCGAACTCGGCCCAATGGAAATTCGTTTGGTACTCGGGCGCGGAGATACGAGCAAGGCAAAGAGTGTATTACAGTTAGTCTTACACAGTGCAAGGAGGCTCACTTACAGACACGGCCCAGCTAGTCTTACACAGGCAGTGCAAGGATGTCTGGCAAAAAGCCTATTTTCAGAGTTCTCTGTGATTTTTCTATGATTAAAGACGTCTGCAGTTTAGGTGGGGAGGGGGTCTATAAAATAGTAACCGCACGTCACCATTCATTGTTTGAGCCAAACTATATAAATTGCTGTACCTCCATCTTAAACCTATTGAAACCCGTTGCACAGATATTTCACAAACTTCTTTTGCGCACTGCATAATAAACATTCTTGTTGGTCGATGAAAAAATGGACCAACTTTTCCAAAATCTCTTTAAAAATTGAAAAGGTGCGTATCTAGAGAAAACAGGTACAATAATAACTCGATAACAATAATTAGTATTTGGTTAAAAAATATAAACAATTAATCAAAATTGTAAAACCAACAAAATCGTCTACTGAAAGTACAATATTATCCATAGATTTAAAAACTCGGATTTTGATTTTCCTGTTATAGAGAATATTACAAATTAACTGCGTTGTGAACTCCTTTTAGTATGGTGTAATTAACGTGTAATAAATTCGAAAATATGTATACAATTTCCATTTCAATTTGATAGTATGGAATAAATTATGTTTTAACTTTTCATGTATTTTGCGACGTCTCTAGGGGGGAGGGGTATACGGAAACAGACCCTGGTAGACAATAGGGGGAGGGGATACAAAAAGGGCCAAACATTGCAGACGTCTTGTATGGACGTTCCCATAGAATATTATTGGTTCAACATCTGAATTATATTGAAGTATAATATGGATTAATCGGCATAGTTTGCGCATAAATAACTACTGACTTATGACTTGAAAAACAGTATAATTGGTGACTCGTTTTTCTACTTTATACTTCTATGTTTGTAATTACTTGTAGGTACATACAACATATAATAAATTCATCGCCTAGACAATATTTAGCTGTTGTAATTTTATTGAAACAGAGTAAATAATTGTAACATTGCATTTAGAATTATGTTATCTGGAGACTCGTACATATTTAATTTTAGAATGAGAGCAATAGATTGATGGTGTTGTCAATAACCAAGGAAAACATGGTTAGAATGAAGTGTCTGTCGACGTATCCGTAAGTACCAATATTCATACGAATGGGTTTACATGCTCTCGCCGTTCTCCTAACCCAATCTGACTCGTCTTTTCTACAGCCATCAAGAAAATCTTCGCTCAAATAATTCATTTTTGCCGCATGAGGCAAAACAACGAATTTAATTGCTGCAACAATCCCACCTAGGGTGGGGAATAGCAAGTAGGCGGGCATTCTAAATGCTTCATACATTTTGATGGTACCATACAAACTTATTGAGAGAAGTGATACCCCGATAAATATTATCCAAGGGATAACATACAAGCCATGATGGTTCGCAATAACATTCAGCAGTTTCAGAGGAATGTAGACTTCACGAAGACAAAGACTTTTGTCCGGATGTTGTGTGATCAGTTCTGTCCAGTAGTTGTTCGCGTGAAGATACTGGATACTGACGCTCATGTAAAGGGTGAGTGAAGATAAAACGATTCCTCCAACCCCAAATACTGCCCAGAAAATCAGTAACTTCGTCAAAGGGTGGTCAGCATTTTCTCCAAAGATGCCCACAATCCAACGTCGGAGTCCAGAGTCCTTGTCCCTCATCCCAAGTGTAACTCCAATTAAACATCCAAAAGTAAGAGCAGACGCTAGAAATATCGGGAGCAAAAGAAGGAACCATCCAACTACATCGAAGCCAAAAATCTTTCTTAATCTCGGACGAGGATGATCCTTGAATGTTCCTATATCCCATTGATTATTAAATAATTAAAATTAAATCAAATAGTGGGATTCGAGAGGCGGCAATAGCGGATTATCCCTCGTAGATTTCTAATAATTCGAGTGGCCTGTGCTAATTAATATGAACAAACATTCACAAATGACCCCTCTGAAGGGCAACCAACGTCATCTACTGCCGTTCTCTACCCTCATCCCACTTTCCACGGACTATCAAACATTACGACATACTTCTTAATTATTAGATTATTGTGCTATTTATTTTCAAGCACATTATTGCTAACTTTCAACAGAATTACTACTTTCAACATACATTATTACTTTCAACAGTACTAACAACAGAATTTCCAAATATTATGAGCTTTTTTACACAAAAAAATCGAATTCGCTAAGGTTAGGTCCCGTTGATAACTATTCTTGCAATTTCGGTAAAACCTATTAATTCTACCCTTTAGTTTTCTATGATCCAAGTTTACACAAGTATATTAATAATTGAATTATTTGTCTTACTGTCTAGTTTCCTGACGAGGCTATACGCAAATTTCATCACTGTTGGAATTTCCTCAACATCTGCTAAAATGTTCAGATTCATAATCAGAGTAGTTAATAGAAGGATAATGCAGAGCACTGCAATGAAAATGTGTCTGGGTTGATACGTCTCATCGCCTGTGATTGCTCTTCTCGCATTGACGAAAACGAACAGTACGAGGATGGAGCCCGTGAGTGCGATGGACAGTCGGAATCCAACTATTTTCCAAATACTACGGGATGTTTTTAATGTCCAATTTCTGCTGTCGAATTCGTAAGGGATGATTTGGAACATCCCAAACAATTTTGTATAAACCCATGTAGCCAAGACTGCTAGTGGTGATATCATTTTGATCTTTGTTTTTGGCAAAGGAACGACTTCCCCGACGGTAATCGTTTCAAGTGCTGTTAAACTTTGAGTGACTGGATTTATTTCAGGTACATTATATCAACTCTACGATTATTTAGGGACATACTAAATGAAACAATTATATTTATATTATTTAATACGGTAGCACAGTCTGTTGAAAACACTTTTTACCTATCAGAGATACCATCTATAAACAAACTTAATTCTTTATACAATAGCGCAAAGAAAGGCATTTTAGAAATGGTTTTGAGCTCATCACGAAAACCAATAAATCAAATAAATTCAGTCCATAAATTACATTATATTATTATGGACTTGTACTACGAGTAGTATCATATTCGCTGAACTCTGATAAATTGTATGTTAATAAGTTATGGACTATTAACATTTGTTGTATTAAAACTGTAATAAATTTTTAAATCTTGTATTATAGTTGGAATCGATCGCTTTTATAATCAATGTTTACTATTGTTCACTAAATTGGTTTCAGTCGATGTTAAATGTTGCATACCCTATTAACAACTCAAAATTAAATTAAACTATTGCAAATTAGATTTAACTAAGTACCGGAAACAGCAAGGATATGAATAGAATATAAGATAGAAAATATACTAAGAATAGAAGACATTTGAAATTTTTTGAAAAACTGTGAATTTACAATAATAATATTATGAAATTATGGCAATGGTAGGTGCCTAATTGTAATTGGAAATATTGACTGGTTTGTGAAAAGGTTGAGTGTGGAGGTGAAATTTCACATCGGTTTATATTGAAACTTCATATTTCTGTGACTCAAACTTCACATTGGGTTATTACAGAATACATAACAAAGTCAGTAACTAACACTAATAGTACAGTAAAGGTATAAATTAGATACACTAAAGGCATAAATTAGATGTGCTAAAGGTATAAATTGGATATATTATACAGGTACTATTATTATATTATTATGCTTATGAAGTAGAATGAAAGAGAGTATAATATAATGAGTAATGAGTGTGATAGTGTTAACACTAGCAGTAAAGTTATTGTTGAGTGTGGAGATCAAACTCCACATTAGTGTGTCTGAAACCTCATGTTGGTGTAGAGCGGACAGATTGACAAAACAAAAGCATAAAAATACTCATACCGCGCGGTCCTCATTTAGCTATAGGAATTTTAAGGTGAGTTTTCTTACATATAATGTAACTAGCATTGGTAAAACAATAGAAACCAAATCGACTTTACTCATCATTATATGTCCTTGTTGTTTCTAAGAAATTCAGAGCAATTTCAACAGGCACAGCATCAAAACAATTTTCTCTCCAAAAGAGTATTATGAATTCTGACATATCCATAACCTAAAATAGCGTAAATATAAGTACCTTAATAGCTAATTCTCTTAGACAGGTACATCTGCAAGAAATTCACAGTTGTCACATGTCAGTCTACGAAGAAATTCACACAGTTGCTAAAAATGATTCTAATAGAAGAGTGGACAATTTTGCGTTTGAGCATTACCTGCATAATACATACATTTTGGATTTGGAAAACAGAAGAAAATCAAGTTGAACTGGTTGATTTAGGAAAAAGAAACATTTAAGGAGGAGTTGACATGATTTCTAACCTTTATTCAAGAAGAAATGCTTAATTTAGAGCAATGAAATAAACACATTTGAAATATGCTTGTATTTTTAGAGCGCACAGGTTTCCAACATTTTCCTATATATAAGTCTCGATGGAACGCATCGACGGAGTTGGACCAATCTTTGCATAAACATTAGACCCGTAACGGACGCTATATATAGCTCTAGATTAAATGTTTCACTTTAAAATTAAATGTAGTTATATAGTTATTTAAGTCTCTTGTGGAAGAACCGTAACTAAATAGACTTACTGCGTCTGCCTTCTAGTTAAGTTTGTAGTCTGGCACTTGTTCGATATATGAATAAAATAAAATTGAATTGAATTGCAACAATTTTGAAATGAAAGGAAACATTTATTCAGCCTTAGCGATGTCATTTTGTGCTCAATGCCTAATTGCACAGTGTCTTACTATTTGTACTGTCGTTGTCAAAGAGATACCTTGTAACGGTAAGTATTTTCTTCTACCAATCAGTAGATTGTAATTAAATTGATCAATCCAAGGGAGGCGAAAATGCAGGTTACAAGGCCAAAGAGCATAAACAAGAAATCCAACAGTATACTTTGTGTCAAATAAAATTATGAATTTTGTGCTTTGTGCTAAACAAAATCTTAGATTTTGTTTTATGGCAAATAAAATTGTAATACTACATGGACAACTTAAAAAATATTAACGTGTTTTGACGATTTTTGTTAGCGAAGTTTTGACATTAATTACTTACCTACGCTTTTCAATTGTTTACAATTGCATTATACATGTTAACTCATACTTTATACGTGTAAGCGTATACTCTACGTTTCTAAACGTATATTCTATTCAAATCAACTTGTTTTCGTGTTTCAACTTTATTCACGTGCATATGGGGCACCTCCTCGAAAAAAATTGTTACAGACATTTACCATTAATATTAATTTTTGTAATTAATAGCGAATAATTTAATAGACTAATATATTTTACGGATAACTCGGGAATTATTATTACAAACAATTATTATAAATATTTAATTTTAGAATTAATGGGGAATAATTAGAAGGACTAAAAATCTTTTCGGATATCTCCTCGGGAACTGTTATTGTTATTACTTACAACAATGTTTTGGAATTAATAGTGAATAACTAAAAGACAAATGATTTTACGGATACTTTTTTGGATACTATTATTACAAACAATTATTATCAATATTAATTTTAGAATTATATGGAATAAAGAATATACCTACCTTAAAAGTCTATGGAAAACCTACTCGGGAACTATTACTGCTTCCATTAATTTTAGAATTAACAGACTAAATAATTAAAAGACTAAAATGAATTACTACGGTTACCTCCTCGGATACTGTTAAATGCACTGCATTTACATTAATTTTATAAATAAAGTGGAATAATCCAATTAAATAATAAGTCTATGGGAGACCTACCCGGGATATTTAGCAATGAAATAATTGTTCCTAATTCCACATTTTTCACAACTAAAATTATTGTGGCCATTTTCGACAATACTATTTGTGACTATAAAAGGAAACAAGACAATTCATGTGGGAATTTCTTTACAAATACTGCATTAGCTTTAATTTAGAATCGCAGATGACTAGTGCAACTTTAATTGAGGCAAAGCCACATGCCTCAATTTGTCTCCAATCCAAAGTAGACCTGCCCTTGTCCACCCATAAAGAACAGCCTGGTGCATTCGATAAAGGGAGGAATAAAGTACTTTTGCCCCTCTGCCCTCAACATAATAGTCTCTTTGGGGACCAACAATGGCAGCGAGACTTCCAACAGCCGTGCTAGAACCCAGAGACACCAAAGTTCCTTGCGGCTTAAATAAAAATGGTTCAATGGAACGATTTGTTAATTTTGCTTCCAGTTTTTTAGTCAGCCATTCAGCCTGCTGATGGGCAACTTGTGCCGTAGCCGGGAGAATCCTCGTTGGGTCTTTATTAAAAGGGGCACAGGCACAATCCCCCAGGGCAAAAATACTGGGATCATCTACGCTCTGTAAATACTCATTCACTTTAATTTGATTAAATTTGTTGACTTGAAGACCTAATTCTCCTAACCAATCCGGTGCTTTTATTCCTGCAGTCCAGATTTTAATATCTTTGTTTAATTGACTCCCATCTTGAAACTCAAATCCATCTGCATTGACGGATTTAATAAAAGAATTCGTTCTAATTTCTATTTGTCGCTTTTGCAGCTCAGATGCTGCGAATTTGGACAATGATTCGTGACCGCCCCCTAAAATCCTAGGGCCACCTTCTATGATTGTGATTTCTAACTGGTCCTGAAATAAATTAGCACCGTAATTTCTCAGTTCACAAATTGTGTGGTGAATTTCAGCGGCTAATTCTACCCCTGTTGCTCCACCACCAACAATTCCAATTCTGAGTTTGGGAACTGGACTGGATCCCATTACTACAGATAACGCTTGACTCAAAATCCTTTTCCGAAGGTTTTCCGCGTCTTGAGGAGTATCTAGCCAAATACATTGTTCCGCCACTCCTGGAGTCCCGAAGAAATTTGAAACAGCTCCAACAGCAATTACCAGCGTGTCGTACTGCAACTCCCGAGGTCCCCCAATTACACGACCATCCCAATCTTTTATTGGGGCAATTTTTATCACTTTTTTCTTCATGTCCAGTCCATTCATCCATCCAAATTGAAATTCGTAACCAGTTGAGTGCCCATGTGAAAAATAATTCAGCTCGTCTTCTCCTGTATTTAATGAGCCAGTAGCCACTTCGTGGAGCAAAGGTTTCCAAATATGCGTAGGAGATCCGTCAACAAGAGTTGGTCGAGTTAGTCGCTTTCTACCCAGGGTCTTGCCAACATGGGTAACTAATTCAAGACCACCGGCTCCTCCACCCACAACTACTAATTTATGTAAAGTTGACTGCATTTTACTCTGAAAACAATGAATAGAATTGTATATTAATGCTTTCGCCAAAGAATACATTTCAGAAACACATCGAACGAATATCTTTGAAGTAGTTTATATTCTTGCAGTATATAATGGAAAATTAAATTCTACTTTACACGCTTATATATAAATAATCACAGGCTATATATATCTAGTACCGGTAGTTATAATACTAAATATTTACGGTAATTACAGTCCCCCAATTTGTAAATATCCGAGTAACCAACAAAGATGGTAATTAGAAGTTTGGGAATCATGTAGTCATCGAAAAATTGTTACTAATTGTTACATCATCTTTTAATATTATAATTATCATTATTTTGTATTTATTATTATTAGACATTTTGAATCCTGATATTATTTATTCAATTTCAAAATCCAAATCATTCCTAAATACTATTTAGTATTTACTCAAAAGTTGTACGTAATGACTTACCGCTAAATAAACGATTTTAACAGACAGCTACTTTACAAGAGAAATACTTAGAACCTAAATTTATTTACATAATAAGCCAACACTTTCAGGAACCAAGCGGTTAATCTTATTTGACTTAATTTTTGGTTTTAATTTTAATAGCCAATTTAACTATAAATTGACGAGAATATTCGTATCTGAAAACAACTCGCGGTTTTCCTTTCCCGAGTTTATGTACATTCCTTGGACTCGTTGGCGCAACAAGTAGTAATGAAAATGATGCAATGAGATGGAACATTACAAGCAACTAACACCGATATATCGGTGTAGGTCATTTGCGATATATATGCGATTGCGATATATGTGCGATACTCAATGTTGTCGACATTGATAAGCCGAAAGATATGTCGAATGCTATTGATTAGCTATTAATACAATTTTTCACAAAATCAAGGAAAGCTCCTTAGTTTGTATGGTTTTTATGAAAATAATATATTATTTCCAAGAGCAATTTGATCAGTGAAATCGGAAAAAGTCCTATGATGTATGGCCGGATTCAAGGAAGGGGGCAGGGTTTTTTTTTGTTTTTTTTACCCAGTGGACTACTTCTCCCTTTTTGTAACTTAAATTCTTGACCAGTTAATAAAACCATCCAAATAGCAATAACATATGGTTCTGGATCCACTTAATACTTATAGACAATTAAAATCTACGTTATTTGGAACAGGAAAGTCAGGATTCAGGATCGTACATGTTTATTAAGGGTTTACATGTCCAACCAGAAATTAGACTGCTCACAACCGTACTTTTACATATTCGATTATGGATACCGTTAGAATTTCCTATCTTATTTCCAACGATAATGATGAAAGGAATGATAGAAAGTGGATTTTATATACTTGGATCGAGAGAGTAGTTCCAGGTAGCCGAAGCCGAAGGCACAGGCCCACAACCGACACCCGACTACAAGCCACCCATGAGCCAT
>JAAAYG020002398.1:0-31169 GCA_009936455.2 Tomocerus minor
TTCTGCGTTCGCGACGACACAGCTACGCTGTGTCGTCAAATGCGAACGCCGAATTTTGGTCGTTTAATCTATCAATTGACATTAAGGATGTAGATTGTATGTATGGTCATGCCCCGAAAACAGGGGAAAATAAAATAACTAGAAAGAGTGAAAATGCTTCCAGACGAACATTTATTAACACAAATGTATGCTTATTTTGTGCAGGGAGTGTGTACACAGATTTTATGGACATTTTCGATAAAGATTTGTTCCACATGGGAGGCGATGAAGTACATCTAGGATGCTACAACACTTCCACAGAAATAACTAGTTACATGGAAGCTCAAGAAATTCCAAGAACCGAGAGTGGGTTTGTAGACTTATGGGATGCATTTCAAGACAAGGGTAATTATTGCCTTCTTCTTTCTTACATTCATTGCAGAAGTTATGAAACTTTTATTAATTATCGTTTTTTTAAATGCTTATTCATTGGTTGCGCCGGTTGCGTATAATATTTACAATATTTTATTCATTCCATGACGAGGATAAAGTATTAATATTTCCAGTGTTTTGCAACAATTAACTTGTATTTTTATTTTTTCTGCAATATTTAGCTTTGGCATTGGCAGTTGATAAATCAGGAAATCCAAATCTCACTGCAATTTTGTGGACATCTTTAATTACCAGTCAGGATTATGTCGAAAAGCATCTGAGCAAAGAGAATTACATTATCCAACTGTGGAGCGCAGGTAAACGGCAAAATTGAACATTGATTTTCAAAGTAAAACCAACCGCAGCTTACCAATGTTAATATTTATGGTCACATCTTTTTCTGTTTTCTTCATTTTATTAATTTTTTACATAGGTGATGATGCAATCATCCCTTTCTTGATTTCCAAGGGGTATAGAACTATATTTTCAAACTTTGACGCTTGGTATTTGGATTGTGGTTATCAAGCTTGGATTGGAAATGGTCATAACTGGTGTTCTCCTTACAAGGGGTGGCAGGTAATATTATTATATACTCAACTAATAGCACTTTCCAACATATAAAGAAAATTAATCCTATATACTGATGTCATTTTATACGATTAATGATTTATTGTTTCTAAAAATTTCAGACTGTATATGATAATAGTCCATTTAAAATTTACGCCGCAACTGACGGGGAAGATGCTGCTCAAGAGGCTATAGACAGTAAATTAATTCTTGGTGGGGAAGCCCCTCTTTGGTCAGAACAAGTGAGTTCAGCAATAGTGTGTGAATAAGATGTATTAAAAAGTATGTATTATTCCGATGTATGTGTATTTCAGACTGATGGGAACACGTTCGAAGGTAAAATGTGGCCAAGAGGATCAGCTCTGGCTGAAAGGCTGTGGACCAATCCAAAAACAACCTGGTTTGAAGCCGAAAGAAGAATGGTTGACCATCGTCAACGGATTGTGGAACGCGGGATACCAGCCGACAGACTTCAACCTGAATGGTGTTATCAAAATGAAAATCAATGCCCAGGATATCCAGGCAAGTTTACTATTAGGCGCATAAAATTAATGAACCCACTAAGTTAAACAAAGATCATTTAGTTGTGATCATTTAATTTTTTCAGCTGAAGAAGTTGTAACAACGACAGTAGAGCCAACGACGACACCACAAGGGTCGACGACGACACCCCAAGGGTCGACAACACCACAAGGGTCGACGACAGAAGGTGCAGCAACTGCTTTAGTACTGACTCCCATTTACATTGCCCTTGGGTTGATTACCCTGACTATGATTCGCATGTGAATTTCTGCAATGACTTGTTAAGATTGTTCGTGGATTCAAGTTGAACATCAAAAGATAATACAATCTTATTGCTGTGATTTGTGTATTTGTTAACATACTAGTGATCAATCTTCAGATTCCTTCTATATTTCCTGTTTTGTAGTGTTGTATTAGTCAAATAACTATTTTTACTGTTGGACTGCAGTCAAATTTCTATTTTCCTCTATACTAGCAACAAGTATATATATATACATGTATACATTATAAGCATATAAAGAAACTATTTATTGTGCTCCTAATTTCTAACTTGATCCTTCTGCACTTCCTTCCACAAACTATTTCTTTTTTGTCTACACGCATGTGAGTTAATTAACTTCATATTTATTTCATCGGATCGAAATTGCGAATCATAAATAGTCCGTACTTTTTATATTGTTATGGGCTTTCTCTACAATATTAACTTTCTCAACTCAGTTTTCTCGTTATAAAATGACAAGGTAATGACTATAAACCTTATTGATGCTTGAATCTACACAGAAATGACCTTAAAAAAGTCAATGACACTATCTCCAGCATATGCATGTGTGCAGGTGTGACCAAGTAGTGTAGAAAACGACGAAATTGCGAAGTCCTAATTAGCTATACTCTATTATAATTTCAAAGAAGTCTGTGTGGAAATAATGCCCTAATAAATCCTGTGTAGGCAGTAGGCACCACTGGACTGGAAATGATGCATGGTGGGTGGATAGTAGGTCACACCTTTAACACGCACTGATGACAATAATGTTTTTAAGGACGTAATTGATATTTGGAGCAAGTAAAAATAAATAAAATATTAAGGATTCTTTAAGCTGCTAGTTGAAGCCGACATCCCTCATTAGCTTACCCATATAAAGCTAGGATATATTACTAATATATTATTACTAATTAGCATATATTACTAATATAAAGCTAGGATACAATTTTATAATGCAATTTTTGACTCCTAAAGACAAGAGTAATAATTGAGTAATCTACTTAACGGCAATTGGTTAATCCCAATTCGGCTCAACTATTGTCGCATTTCCAATTTAATGTTTTGACGAAGTTGGTCCACTATTTTTTGATAGCCTCCTACATTTTTTGTTCGATTTGAATGATTTTTACAGATCTGAAATCCACGAAAAATTCTCTACATTTTCATTAAAACATATCTGTGATATTTTTCTTCGCTTCCACCAACAAGGAGAAAAGTCGATGTAGCATGCAACTCAAATTTCCTTTTGTTTTTGTCTCAAAAAGGTAAGCAAACTAAAATAAATCGCAGATTTTCGTTAATGAAAATGTAAAGAATTTTCCGTGGATTTCAGATCTGTAAAACTCATTCCAATCAAACAAAAACTGTAGGAGACTATCAAAAAATAGTGCAGATTCATTTTGATAGTTAGTTAGTTGCATGTGTCGACTGTAGACGTAAGGGGTGGGTTGCGGGCGTTTATGTCTTTCATTGGCAATTTTTTTAAAAATGCTAAGGATTAGTTCTAGAGCTATTGAGATAGAGGCGATCGGCGATATATATTGATCTAGATGGACAGGTTTAGTGTGCTCCTTCATATGTGTTCGAACTTTTTTAGTTAATTTTCATCACAGATTCAGAGATATGACAGTGTTTATGATAAAATCTAATTTATCTCCCAATTAGAGACGAAAATTAACATAACAAGATAGGACGCATGAACGTATATGAACAATATTATACCTGCCCATTTAGATCAATATCGCATTTCTAGCTCAAAAACTCTAGGATCCTTATCATTTTTTCCAAAAAAAGATCATAGCAAATATCATAGTCGTAACTGTCTCTCCTGGCTAACTACTATATACTATTAGTTGTTACCGTTTTAGCGCATCACTTATGGAAGGACTAGCAATGCGCAACATTTTTTAGATTGTATGTAGGTTGTGTGGTTGTCATTGGTGTTGGGATGTCAACAAAATAAATAATCCCAACGCTAATTGACGTAACTCGTTAGGTAGGACTCCAACATTCACAAAGTCATTGACCATAAATAATAATATGAAACACAATAAATATCAGACCGAAATGTTCCATGTAAGGCATGTAAGTATGTTGACTGGCTATCAGCTAGCTAGTTGCATGTTTCAGATAAGTATTTGAACGAATTTTAATTATAATATTCGTTTATTCCCACCACCACCAGCATGAAATACGTTTGAAATTGTAACTCCAGCCTAAATTGCTACTGATTCGTTAAGGGTTTATATTCCTATTTACACCGATTTCCCCTATAGCACTCAGTTATTTACACAAAAATATTCTGAATACGATGCGAATGATAATAGGATAATTGTCTACTTCATTTGAGAATCTTCTGAGGGTCCGTCATAGAGGCACTAAGCAAGAAGAAAAGAATGTCTTTCTTAAGTAAGAGCAACTTTGGACAATTTGATTATGTGGTATGTAATAATTAGATCAAACATTGTGATTTTGATAAAAAGCAGATCAAATGGTTCTTTATGCATGTCTCGAACATTGCTTGATCATATCTAAGAAAGCCACTGAAGGGCACAGTGTAGCATAGAATTATGCATGATATTAGTAATCAAAGAAAAATAATTTACGATTACTATGAAGTAACTTTCAATAAAATTGATTGCATTGCATTGTCTGTATTCCAAGATTTATTAAAGGTGTTGGGAAGTTTGTAACTCATTGTTGCTGGGAATTTGAAAACGGTTTCTAGTTACTTTTCTTTAAGGTGCTGGTGATATGATGTAATGATAATATGCACCATTTCAGTTTTGACATATGGTATTCTATGATTTTAAAGGATTTTGTCCGTCGACCTTTGGAGAGTGTCATAATATCTAAGGCAAATATTTTGAGCTACTCTTCTGATGACGACACAGACGACACTGAAAATAATAACGACTTAAGAATAATGCGTCCTTATGCAACAGAAGATTGTCGAGACTCCGAAATAGAATCACCGATGATGGAACTAGAAAAGCCACAATTGATCTTAATTGAGAGAGACTATAGTACGGATTATGGTTCCTTAATCCAATTTTCAGCTGACTGTCCTGAAGCATTAAAAAATTCAACAAATGTAACAAGCCACGAATTAAATCAAAACAGAAAAAGTATTTAAAATGTTTTCGTTTCTGCTAAATGATAATGAATTTATGTAAGATGTGTTATGTTCTTCAGGTTAATGTGAATGAGTTTGAATGTACATTGGCTGAGATAAATCGTCGTCTCCTAATGGAACAATATATGTCATTATGCCGAAGATTTATGATAATTGTTAATGTTTGTACTTGTTATATACCCTCATTCATATGTGGAATCGAAAAGGCTCGATATAAAAAGGTTATTTTTGAAAATCATAGTTTATACAATGTAAAAGTTAATAATGCAGGTAAAATATTGATTTTTGCTGTTTATATTAGTGGAAAGCAAATGTGACGAGTTTCATTGAAAGCGAGAATGGAAAAAAGTATAATGAATTAGGAATTCATATTGACAGTCCGTTTGACCATGGCCTAAGATTCATACGTAAATTCCTCTTTATGAATTTATTTTCTAATTGAGCTTTATTTGGATAAACTTAGTCATGATTTTTATTTGTATGTTCAGATGTGTATTATAACAAGAAATAACAAAATTGTTCTTTATGAAGAAAAACAAATCAAGGACTTGACTCTGGATAATTAACTATCTTTCTAACTTTCTATACGCTTTTTAATTGTCAGAAAATTATGGGTATGTGGTTCAAATAAGATATATATAATTATTGTTCCAGCTAAATAACAATCTTCAGTCTGAATACATACTTTGTTGAATTAAATTGTGTTTCAACACTTGATTTAAGCGTTAGACAGGGTTTTGTCTCGCATTCTACTTTTCATTCACTTGCGGTTATAAGAAAGTTCCCCCCCCCCAAACTACAAATACATCGTTAAATAGTCGTGTAATTTCATAAGATCCTTGTAAATTGCTGATACGAGTACAAAATATTTCCATTGTGATTATGGTCAGCAGAAGTAGCTTGTTCCTGAATTGGGAAATTGGGATACCCGAAATTCAAGAAGTTCTAGACAGTTTCATTCCCGAATTTATTTTCTGGAATCCACTGTTTATAATTGAAAATGTTTCAAGATGAGTTTCAATACCCTTTCCCAAGAGGAGTATATATCCAATTAGAAAGTATTAACTTTATTGTAGAAAGATTTTTTTTCATTTCCTTTGCAGTTGTTTTCATCTACTTATACATCTGTAGGGGATATTAATGCTAATTACTACGAACCACATTATATACATTTTCATATTAAAAAAAGACTTTTCCGTTTTCATGCAGTTAAAGCAGAAATCACAAAAACTAAATAACAAAGAAAAGATAAAAACCTGTGCACTAGTCTTTACTCTACTGGACAATAGCTGAAGACATTTGTGGAATCTCTGGATGAGCAGATCACCTTTTTAGTTGTCGCTTACGCAAAGGTCTGGCTTTACCGGCACAAGGCTGCGGCTGCTGGCTGGTTCAGTTTAGTATACCAATTGATTATTCAGTACTACGAAGTTTATCACATCATTCTTATCTGACAGTGCATATGCACTGATGTTACATGCTCGAACTAATAAATAGGTACATAATGATGTACATCCCCAACTACATCAACTTGCTATTCGCTAAAGCGGAGTCACGCCATATCATTAGTAATTCATTCGTTCCGTTATTCATTATTAACAACGGCTCATGTAAACTAATAATAAATGAAACTGGGTTGTTTCTTATCATCAAACACGCAAATCTATCTACATGCACGCTTTTGGTTTTAACATATCAAATCAATAGCATCAATTTACAAAGTACAAATTGAATATTATGTACTATATGTACTAACATTTACTTTCCTGTCAGTTTATGAACGAACTGTCTTCTACGAAGCCTTATCTGAATTTATAGTTGACCGATAGCTTCAGTAAATACCGGGTTTTAGAATTGGTCTCAATTTTTGTCAACTAAGTATGCTGACCACGCCGTCATAAGTACAACAAATCACCGACAGTCCAAATTATACTAAAAATGTACATTTTTTGAACGAAAATACCCGTGTGTGTTTGTTAGAAACGATAAAAATATTTAGGGAATCTCAATAATTGTGAACAATAAATCTCAGGTAATTATTTAGTTGAAGTGTGTATTATTGTGTGTATAAATTAAGTAATCAAATCATCAGGTGCGTCATTTTCCTCTCGGTTAATTGATTATTGCTAAACCGAAACTAAAAGCTGAATGCAGCATTACCTTAATTCCACGAAATTCAAGTTTTCTTCATACCGTTTTCATTTAAAATTCATTCTTATGCTGTGTGTCCTATTTAGTAAATCTGGATAATACGGAGACCAAATTTCGGCTACTGCATTCTTGAGTTGCTGGAACATCTGTCCATCTGTAAGGAAATGATAATTTTTGCTTTAATGTACAACTGTAGTGGTGTCCAGACTCCGACTTTGCGAGCCTTTTCTTTATAGTATGAAGGTTTTCAAACGTTTCCCAGATCAAATTGAAAGTGGCCTATATCTCTTTTAAAGTCATTTATTATTCTTTCGTCCGCATAAACAACACTGAAGAAATGCATACCTCCGTAATTGCTACATTCATGTTTTCAACTATATAACGGACAAAAAATTGTTTTGTTTCAGCGATTCCAGGTAGCACACTGTTGAGTGTGTTCTACTACGTACGTATACAGAAGAGTTGTTGATGGACCATAATATTTGCGTTTATGTCCTCCAGTTTCGTTAGCTGACGGAAAACAACTGCAGTGAAAAATCTCAAAAACTAGACTGCCTCATTAAACCCGCTGGAGTCCAATACACAAAAACATGTTAGTAACCCATAAAATTAATTCTATGTTATCGAACTAGTAAAAGTTTACACTTGGGCTAATTTTAGAGCTTCCATACTCGATTGATTCCATATCTTTCATTTACAAGGAATCAAAGAGTCAAATAGTAACCGTGTTCTCAAATTTATACTATATCTATATTGATTATCAATAATCAAAATAGACAATATGTATGTAGTATACCAAAGTTTTACGTGAAGCTCGCTCGCATAATATAATATTATTATTCATGTACAATGTTCATGCACTCATACAGTACTTATACACGAACAAAAATTGGTCTATATATCTCCACAAACAAAAAACCTTTACCTTCATAAATTAAGAAGTTTTAGCTTTAGTTGGAGTACGTGCACCAACAGTGAGTGGTAATCAAATGTGGTATTGGTAAACCAACTACTTGCAACTTCTGTGGGGTAAAAAAGTTGGTGAACATGGTGTAAAAAAGAGCATCACACCACCAAAAGCTGGCAATGACACTGGGCAATTCATTTCTTTCCAGTCCACATGTATGTGGATATATTTATTAAGGTTTTGTGTAAGTATGGCTAGTATATTTGTATAGACTTTGGATTTATGTATAGTTACGTAGTAGCTGGATTACGTTTTTATCTGTACTACTTCCCAAAATGTTTCTACTTACGTCATGCATTAGCTACGTAATGCGTAATGAATATTATTACAGTCAAGCATATGTCATATAGAGTACAGAGAAGATACACAGACGCATATAATGTCTATTGGTACATAAACGCTTACTATATATTATAATAATATGTGCAAGTGTTTATTTGCGTAGATATTAAGTACACAATGCTTCATTCAAATAAATTCCATTGCAATTTGCGTTTGTAGCCAGAAATTTTTGAAATTCAGAAAATCAACATTCCTCTTTAGATTTCAGGTTAAATCATTAACTATATATGTAGAGTAATGAATGTGGGGCACTATGTATATGTGCTTTTGCATAATGATAGCATAATGACCTTTATCAGATTAATCACACATACAAATGTTTATACAATTCTATAGCCATGTAAGTAAGTATATAAGTCTCCTTTCTACAAACCCCTTAACGTACTACCCGGAATCGGATTTTAATAAGCTTCCTCATCGAAATGATGTAGAGTAGATGTAACCGTTTAAATGCTAAAGCAAATGAATTTATTATTCAGTCGCCTGTGGTAAGGAAAACTGAAAGCAGTACGTAAAAATAAGAGCAAATGCAATAAAAAGACAGTTTCTAACTCGTAATAAAATTAAGTAATTTTGGGATATTAGTCATGCCTACATATGATAGATACATTAATATGAATAGATACTCCAATATAAAATGGGAATTTAATTCTGTCACTTATTACATCATCTGGGAAGCGTATTATGGTTAAGATGACTCGCAGGCAGTATGATATAAATACTTATATACTGGTACTACATTTTAAACAAGTAGAGACAGGCTGCCAAGCGTATATATAGACGAACAAAGAAGTTCCATTGTACAATTAGATAAGATGCATGTTCTTATTATGCAAAATTCTTTAAGCCTTTTATACATAAGCTATTACGAAATAGCTAAATGCATTAGAATGCATAACATATTGAAATTGATATGTAAAAAGTAGGAGGTAGGTAGTGTGTTCACAGACAGAGCACCAAATGCAGTATTATAAAGGAAGAGACGAGTGAACGCCTAAAATAGGTAGGCTGTGGCATTGCAATTTTTATGTATACTCATTACACATCGGACAGACAGACGGTTAATGTGTTTAGCTATTTCGTATATATATATATGCAAATTGTAATTATGGTACCTTATTTATTGCATGTCTATACATTATGTATATACCTAGCAGAGCAGACGGGTATATTATCAGCCATTTATATACATCCTTTTAATAGCTAATGCTATACTGCTAGTATTTATTTTGAGCATAATGTGCACTTATTACATACACCTGCCTTTGTTATATAGTCCATGCAATTAAGCTTCGCCTTTGTTGTTCTTTGATAAACATTTGGGAAAACAGTAATAGACTGCAGGACGAAGTATAATAGACTAAGCTTTTGTGTCGTGTTCCTTTTAGAAGTTTTTCTATGATCCTGGAGAGTTATAATTTTAGGCAGCGTTTGATACAAAGTTGCCAATCTGTTTCTAGAGGCCGAGTTGCTGAAAACCTAGTGCTCATCAACAGATGACTAGAGCAACAGGAAGATCAGCACACAGTCATTGCATCCTTGTGTTGCATCACAACGCTCATACTCTCATCATTCAGATTTTACATCGCTAGCCAGATCTGTAAATATAGGGGAGACCAATCGCTCACGATCACAACATTCGTAGTACAAGGTCTCTCCCTCACTCAGCAGAAAAAACTCGTCTATCATACTTACTGACATGGAGCGATATTTTACTAATATCAATCCTATTGTCCACATATAAATATCTCCTCCAAGAAACGTAGATACATACGAAACTAAAAATTTAGCTATTTTTGGAAATAATTTTTATTCTTTATTGTATTTCATCATATTCAAATTTGTTCTTCAATTTAAATTATTGCAAAAGATTGTCATCTTCTCATTTTCCTTTAAAATAAACTAAACCATTAACAATTTTATCCATTAGTGACACATTAAAGTTGCAACAAATCAAAGTTACTCAATATTAGGATTAGGGCGTGAATGTGTGTATTACTATTGCCACACATGTTGAATTAGGTTCCAAAATATTTACCACTTTTGAAATATCGAAAAATGACCTTTTTGTGAATGTCTGTCATATAAAAGTTGGATTATGACAATAGTGACTTGACAGTAGTAAACTTTGAACCGTGCAGTGTGTGTCGTGTGGTGTTTCGTGATGTTTTAGAATTTAAAGAAAATTATACTTGAAAGATACTAATACGTAATTCAATCTGTAATATAATACTTCAAAGAATACCCTCGACTATTAGGGCTGTACAAATTGCGTAAGTATAACTAATTATTTTAACGAGTACTACTAGAAACTATTGGTTAGACATGATACACTAATTTTCGCTTTAACTATCTGTATAATACCGAAATGTAAATTGTATGTGCATCTGAAGTTTAGATATCAAAATCCTTATACCATGTCTAAGCTCTCTAGATGCATACTGCCTTCTTGGACAACTCCTGTTATTATTATGTATGAAGTATAGGAACACAGTGTGGAGTAAGAGCGCGGAAAGAAGGAAGAGCAGGAAAGTGAAGAACTTAGCTACAAGTAGTAAGACGTGTTATGTCATATAGTTTTGTTTATCCTTCCAGTATACACTAGTACTACAACAGATATTTTCATTACCTCGTCATATACATTACTACACACAGGAAAAATATGAGTCACTCACTACTATGAAATATCTGGATCTTTTTATTTCACCTTGTTATCATCAACCAAATAATGACAAGAAGTGTAGATGCGTACTTGCATTATTTTTTTTAAATTAGTATATACAAACGCAGGAAATTCTAAAAGATTATTTTGCAAGATTGTTTATACGCTCTGCTTCATTGTTTCTTATTGGGATTTCTCCAATTATTACAAGGCTAAATTAGATGTATATATGCAGTTTGATTTTGCTGTGTAGCACGTAGCACATGCAAATTGTGCTACAATGGAAATGGTGGTTTGTTTCTTAAATACGTTGAATATAAACAGGAAATACCGAAGGACATCATAAATTCGTTGCACATTCTTATTAAGTAAAGTACAGCTTATTATTCAGGGATGCGGGGATGGGAAGATAGCGGCCCCGCCGCGGCCTGGCATGATAATACTGCGATACATTTATCAATAATGACTTATCTCTGAAAGTGTATTTAATAATTCTCATCTCAATCTCAATGTATCATCGACTGACAGTTATATTTCTTTTCATATGTTGCATTGTCAAACAATCTCGCCTATCTGGCGATATCTGGGTGATGAATGGTCAGGTAGTGAGGTTAGCTTCATAAAAAATTACCTACCGCAAAGGCGCAAAGCAATACGTAGAAACAAAACTTACACAGTCACAACCAGGAAAATTGTTTAAAATAGCTTTCTTTGTTAAATTAAATAGGTTACATAAATACAGTGCTGTGACTTGGCTGTAAAAGAAAACCCTTTTTACCTTCCCTATAGAACTAGTAAACTGGAAATTCCAGTATTTACAAATGTGAAAGTAGAAAGTAAGTAGACACCCTTGATGATCAGTATTACTATATGAATGTTTAAAATATGCGTTAAAAATCCTCCGTAAAATAGTCAAAGTTAAAAATTTTCTTCAGATTTTTAAATTCAGTTATAGTGGACTAGTGTACATTGCATTTCCTTTTCAGTCACATTGAGATTGGAGAGTACCTATCTAAAAATGATACACTACTAGCACTAACACTACACAGTACGCACCCATATATGGTATTTTTCTCAATAAAAATGTTTTCATATCATTTCTTATACTTGTAACCTCCTTATGGTATGGTGTCTTGAAAGACAACTTATGTTACTGCTTTCTAAATATAACTGTGGAACCAAATGTATTTTAACCTTTTTATGGCTCGTAAATTGATATGTACTGATACGAAATTATGGAAATGAACAATACTGAATCTAAAACAGGACAAATTAAATAAGTAACTAACACAGATGAAAATCACTTGCAGGGAACGTGAATGTCATTAAGTGCAACGAAGATCAGATCCGGGGTCAACAGGTTTTTTGACAAGGCTGTTGATACAAAAAAGGTTTAAAAATATAAAATACACAAAATATAAGTTCACATCCGTATAGTCATATAGTCTTGAAACTTTTCTGCTTCATAGTGTGGTACTATTTGTGTTAGAAGTGAATCTTCGCTCAAATAAAGAAAGACACGAAATAAGTTTCGATTTTAGCTGTAATCAGCTTAAACGGAAATTCTGACCCCTGCCCTTGCAGCCTAGATCCAATTGTCGGAGGGTTAGAAATTGTCTAAAACTCGTTCTGTGCCCTTTTATTTTCATGATGTCTGTCAGAATGATAATTCTTGCTGAGATTGAAGGGTGCATGTTTTTGAATAAGTGCATTTGTATGTCTTGTGGATTCCCTGAAGTAGGATATATCATGAGAGTGTCAAGGCAAATGTCAGAAAGATAGAAAGGATATGGAGATAAATGAAGAATTGTTCTGTGAACTCTAATCTCCACTTTGGCACTACTGCATGGTTCATAGTAGTGTAATACTATAGGCATAGTGAATATTATAACTATAAGGGTTATATTATATAAAAAAAAGTTTCCTATCTTTTGCTAAGGCTAATAAGGCCCTTTATACTTTGTAGTAAAGGATGTATTGTCTCTGAATATTGAAAATAAAATTATTTGTCCCATATATACATTAGGTATACACATTCCAGTTCCGAATGTGCTTTCTGTGGTTCTGGTTTCTTCGAAATGATTAGATATTTAATTTAGGTTAAGTAATTGCTTGTGTTTTACAAAATATTTGTTTAATGTTTACATGAAATGAAGTTCTCTAGAGAATCTCGTTTATCAACACTTCAGCCCTAATCCAAAAAGTCCATGAGAATTAATAAACAAATAGCACACTTGTTTGAGTGTATATACACCTTAATTACTATAATACAATGACATGCACCAGATTTATTATTGTTTTGTTGGGAATGGTCGTTGAGAAACTCTCCGATTCCGTTTTAATGACGAAAGAGTTCATTTTATTACAATTGCACAAAATACATTCACCCAATTACGTAGATTATATCCTATAATCCTATCCTATAGAAATCGTTAACATATTGCTCCATTTAAGTCAAAGGACTTTTTTGTAAATAATTTTGTTTTAATGTTAGCATTGTTGGTTCATCGATATCAAAATATTTAGGCATCTACTTCGACTCTCCGCTCTGCCGGTCTGAGGAGACAATGCTAATAGGAATATTGACGTTGATTTTAGGTAAAGACAATAATAATATACATACATTACGCATTTTAGTCAACTGCAGATACTTTTATTTATATGCTATAGGTACAGGTATATAGGTATGTTAGTGTATAAATGTTAAATATTTTGTACTATGTTACTACTATCATTACTCTACAGAAATTACTTAGTGATAAACGCATAATAATACAAAAACAACTCATTTGTATGAGAAAATAGTACGAGTATGTCATTATATACTTAATGGTAATATTTCCACAGCTCTTATAGTAATCACTATATTAGTTAATGATAATATGTCCACAGTCAGCTCTTATAAAAATACGCTCATCGTTGTCTTCATCATTCTTGAGAAAACTACTAGACAAAATTCTAACCGTCTGGGTTCATTCTGTCCCACGTGTTAAGGTAGTGAGAGTGACTATGTGAATGAATGATGGACTTTACAAATAGGAAATAACAAAGTCATGAGTTGAGTGTATGCCCTACAAATTCAGTCAAGATATATATGCAGTATTGATTCGGAATCTTCCAACGAAACAAGCAATACAATTAACTTTTGTTACTATATTTAATGTCAAGTTCTAATGTCTAAAACTCAAAGGTTGTAGGTTAATGTGTTTGAGTATAAAAAATATTGATATGAGTAATTCAATAATTTTGAGTTGGAATTGTCAGGAATAGAACGTGAAGGAGTTAGTTGTTACTTTGTTAGTAAAGAATGAATGTAGCGTGCATTTATGTAGGTATGCCGTCAGAAAATAAATCCCAGCTACCCTACGGATACTAAAACCCCACCAGTCAATATAAATCATTATTTAGTAGCAACTCATTGTACTTATGTCTCCATCTGTATATATTTATAACTGAATGCTACATATTATATACACGCTATAGGGTTTGCATTATGTATACACGCTAGTACTGCACTATTGTTTCTTTCAATTAGAATGCAGTTAGTAGTTAAGGATTTGCCTTGCTGTTGTATAGATGCTAGAAGTTCAGAGCATTGCAATAGTAGTGTCTTAAATGTAAGTTTTGTATATTGATTATAATATTGGTTTAAGTGCGTCAGTAGAGCAGTGATGTTATAGAAGTTGGTTAATACAGTTGGGTTAGTTCCGTCCGTCCTGGAGCAGAAATTTATTCTTCACTAAACCCAATTCCTTCACATAGAAAGAGTGGACAAGGAATGTGTTGAGGAGATATACACAGTTGCTTAGTAAACTTTGTATCACAAGCTCATAGAATAGAATAGCCCTATTATTCTATCAGCAAGATGCAGTTCACATAAATGGACTTTACCCGACAAGGACCTTTTCTGTTACGTAGTCCAAAAGATTTACTTAGGGTTAAGTTATCTTCAATCTATTCCATTTTATTCAGTGCAGACGAGGAGAAGGAAGCAGAGTCAAGGGAGTGCATATCTACATGTAGCTAAGTACACTTGTGTATGTACATCCTCCCTGGAATATCCGCTATAATAAAATCGTGTTCGCTGGTGTGCACATTCAGAGAAAGTGACTCTTAATTGTCTCCACTCTGTTCGTTTAATTCAGTCTCATCTCATCCTTTCAGGACGAACGAACAAAACAAATTACGCCTTACGTTAGGTCCATGACACTATTGTTCAACGAAAGAGACAGCAGGAATACATTAACTAACTAACCAATACAATTATCTACCCCTTGACTGCGAATTTCAATAATGGCAGGTTTGTAACTAAAATTATTCTTGTCATATCTCTAATTTGTTTCTGTCACATTAACATTACTACTTTCCCTTATTCATGGAATATGCCATTACCGGCAACTTGCAGCAGCTTGTTACTTTGCTACTGTCAAAAGATTCATTTGTAGAAAGATCCGAGAAGAATCATTTTTTATCTGTAGCAGCCGGTACAAGTGTGACTCTCTTCAAACGTGACAGCAAATTACAGTATCTACATTTAAATTAAAGCTTGTATTTTTTAAGATTAATTCATAGTTTAGTTCTACAGTTGAGATTCAGGGATATTTTTAGTCTATCTATATATATTTTTAATATTCTATTAAAGTGTAAATAGCATAATGCAGTTATTTCTAATTTCGTACCTTTCTGTATACTGTATGTCTTAAATTGAAACGGATTTATCATAGCTATGTAGTGTACCTTTTGCACGATTAATTATTGATGTAGTTGTAAAAAGCATGACATTGACGTTACTGTGCTAGGTAATTTTTTTTAGTTGGATTGTCAATTAAAAATTATTTTTCATTCTTAATCTATATACTTGAAGAAGGCATTTGTAAGTACTACATAGCTACTTAGCCGTTAAGTAAGACACAATTCATGTAGGATACGATTGCATTTTGTAGCAATGCTAACATTGCATTGGCATGTGAATGAGGACATTATTGTCGTAAAGACTGTTGTTAAGTGATAATGGTAAACATTAAACTAAGAATTTGCTTAGCAATCCTGCAATTAATTTTGCTTCATTAGTCATTGCAAATGACAGTAGATTTTTAAGTAGCTACTCACGACGACTTACGAATGCATACACATTGAAGATATAACCGGCAAATAAGACAATGCAAATGTTTTCCCCAGTTAATACAAATACATGCGATATTGACTTTGTATTATTAAACCCATTCAACATCTTTGAATATTCCTTCTTTCTTGATTGCTAATACAACGCAGTCAACACAGAAATGCGTTTTTGTGCGATCATTTCTTTTTTGTGGGTTTTACCAAAATCTATTAGTAGATATACATTCCTATTTTTTTTACTGATTGATTACTTGTTAGGTGAGGCTGCGGGGTACATTATATTTGTTGTTGGCTTAGATTGATTGGCAAATAATCTATCTAGGTAGTTCGATATCACACAAATATCCGATATATATGGATAATACAATTACTTCAATTTATCTGACTTAAGTTTTTTCAGTTATAGACTTACTATTATCCAGTTATAATCCTAATGGGTGATGCAAACGAATTACATATACCTACACGTACTTATTAGCAAGACTTGTTCGATTTCTTATTTGGTTTTCTGGACAAGAATTTCTGATGCTGAACTAATTGTTCGATTTCTTGTTTGATTTCATGGACAAGAATTGCCGAACTAATTGTTTGATTTCTTATTTGATTTCCTGGACAAGACTTGTTGAACTAATTGTTCGATTCTTGTTTGATTTCGTGGTCAAAAAGTTTGCTAAACTAACTTAGAATCTCTCTACGCACGTAATGCGCAGATTTGATTGTCTGGGCTTTTGTTTGCCTCATTCCTTTCCCTCTGTCATCAAAAACTAAAGTAAAACAAATATTAAGTAGTAAGAGATGGTGAGTTTCAGATTTCATTTTGTGAGCGTCATCGCTATCGCTTTTAAAGAAGCTGGAACTGTCAGTGCTAGGTACACATGGTACTAACGATTAGTGATAAAGTTTTCCACAAAGATTAAGAAATAGCCAATGTCATAATATTTTCAAGGCAGTGCAATTGCGATGTGGAAATTGCCCCTTTAGAAAATATGTTAAGTAAATAAAACCTGTAGGAAAGTTCTCAGATTTAATATGCACTCAACTCAAGACGTAGTATCACAAAGTGATCTATACTATCGCATTTAACCTATCGTTCCATTTACAGATTGTATTACATATTTACTTATTTTAGTTACTTAAGGTACACATAATGTGCAGTTTTGGCTGCCGGTAAGACTACTGTATTCAATTTCAATGTGAGAAACAACGATTGTATTACATACATTCCTAATACCCAGCATATAGGACACTACTTGAATTATTTTGGTTGTATAAATCGCATTCGTGATGATTTGTTTATGTAAGGCCTAATCCTTTCATTCTATTCATTCCTTGGCCTGTCAATACATTTTTGAGTTTGTTACACTTTTTATATGTAGCAAAGAATTTATATATATAGCTTTAGGGTTTTCTCGTCTGTGACTGCTGATATCGATGATAGAACAGCAAACTTGAACTTTAATCCAACATCAGACCATATTTTATTTGTCCGCACTACGATGTGTGCAATGACACAATGACTGCATGATGTTGACATGTAATGTATTTGTCTATATTTATTCTATAATCTCAGTAAGAATGTGTGAGTAGGTTCATTTTGAACTGAAGCTTTTTACAACATATGCGTTGGCTATGATATTTACTTTTACAATACGTACATTTATATATTTAATTGTACTCGTAAATCATTTTATCAGCAGCAGACGTAATATTCGCTTGAAAGATAGGCCATTTCATGTGAAATGATATTTAAAGGTTAAATACAATTTATTGTTTATTGTTCACACATTATGTCTGATTAACATATGAATGGGAAATGCCATGTAATAAGTGCTTTTTGTGGTTAAAGAAGTTTTCAAGACATGCTTGATTTTTGCATCTCTATAGATAGAAATATTGAATTTGCATATCACAGATTATGTGATGTACATGAAAGTGGAAATGTAACAGTAAGCAGATAGTACATATAGATGTTGTGTTATGATAATTATGTGGTTAGATAAATGCACATAATTTTGGATATCTTGAGACACTAATTATATAATTTTGTCATTTTCTTAGCATAAAACGTTGGATGAAACATGAATGTAGGATGTAATTGTTATGTGGTATGTTATTACTACTGTTTAGACTTGTAGGTTAAAGAAATTCGTCAACGTAAAAAGTCTTTGAAGTTGTATTTATTTTGACTCGCTGCAAAAGTCGACTGTCCAGACTGTCCCCTTAACTTATGTAGTCCCTCGCTATATATAGATAAAATTGTAAAGATTATAGTAGATTTATATAGTTCGGGAAGTGCAGTAGTATTCTTTCCCATCTTATAGATAAGCGCTTTGTAAATACTGATTTATGGTATCTACTTCAATTATGTATTTCATATATTTTTTTATATATTTACACAGATATAGTTATACATATACAAGTTGTCGCAAAATGAAATTAGTTGGTTAGGTACCTGTATGGAAGGAATGTATTCCATTGTTTCATTATCTATCTGTAATTTGACTGTGATTAATTTTGGACAGGTTTTGTATGAAATGTTCCAACTCCAACACAGGCTGCTGCTGGAGCTGCTAATATTATTATGGTTAGGAAACGCGAAGTCATATTTACGATATGAGAATTATCGCTAAGGTAATTTCTCTCTGATAGTGTAGGCAGCTGTAAAAATGCTGTTTAAAAAGCCTTCGTCTTATCATTTCGTTTATATAATATTATAATGACAGTAGTAGATAACCGTAGCAAGATAATTTGGATTGATAACATGAATGAACATTATTAGCATTGCAAGTACATTTTCTCAATTCGTTTCAAGTTAGTAGAAATACATATGTCTTTAGTATATGAGTATATATGGTATTTGTAAGTGGTTGTAGCTGAATCCAGATAAAACTGAACAGAGTTATATTTTGCTAGTCCGAAAAGTAAAGAGGTTCATTTCTTTGATTTCAGAGCTGCCGATAAGGTTAGCGCTACCTCGTTCCAAAATGGGCTTTGCGGATCAATTACTCGTATTCCTTCTCTACACATTTTCATTTCTCTATGATGTCATTACGCTTCCGTTCTACGCTATTGCCCAGAAACCATGGAGGAAAAAGGCTGACCACAAGGAGTCAAAGGTAAATAATATTTTTCATATCTGCTAATATTTTAATAATTTCGAGATTGTCAGTATTTCCGTGAAAATTATTATGCCAACTTGCAGAACTGATTTTATAGTTCAACACTCGAATCTAGTTCAGATGAAGGGTGTTTAGTTATTGTTATCATTCAAGTTCGCATATTGTGTGTTGTTTATGCACAGTATTATGGCCTGTGCAGCAACTATTACTTCTTGTCCCCAAATAAGTTTTGGAGTAAGATAGTTATAATCAAGAGGTCAAAATTAGAAGTTAGGCTTTTTCAGTTTAAATAATCATTTTCTTTTCAAGTGATGTATATATTTTTTAAATGTTTCAAGTTATCTTCGAGTTTCGAGTCATGATTGATTTCATGTTGACGAAAGCTAGTGTCATTCTTAGCTAATGAAATCCATTTTCATTTTTCATTGATTAGTCGATCACAATTCACAACTGCACCATTGTATGTAATTATAGGTATAAACTACTTGACCACTATCAATTTTTTCGTACAAATTAAATGAGTCTGCATAAGTATCTATACATTGTAACCGGATTAAGATTAAGTACTTAGTTGGATAAGATTATCATTATTTATGTCACACACGCAAAGTCCGAAAGTTGTACTCTTTGTTAATGATTTAAACTTTTCAATTGCACAATGCACTTTGCATTTCCGTTTCACTCTTTTGATAAATGAATAATAAATTACTGTCACTTGTGTAGATAGGATTAAAACGATGTACTTCGAACTTTGGATCTCTGTACAAATTAGTATTAAATTGTCAGCAATTAAGTATGCATTTTAAATGAATTCTCATGAATTGTACAAACAAAATGCGGATGAAGGAAAGGTACAAAGTCCAGAACTCGCAGATACTCAGCGAATTGTCGGCATCTGTGACAGTTGCATTTGTAAACTTTATATCTAATGATACCATACGTATTAATAGACCAAACGTCTGCTATGATTATCGCAGGGGATCAGATGTTAAAGCCCTTAATTGCAGTCAGTTTAAATGAAAATTTTCTTTTATGATTTTTTAAAATTCCAATGAGAACAGCCTTTACATATTTATATGCAGGATAAAATAGTGTAAGTAATACATTTAACTATAATTAATTACTTGTATTTACAATTAAATCCTTGCATTGAGGAAAAGATAGCATTCAATGTAAATCGAAACCATTACCTTCATTTATCCACTAATTATCTGTGTACTCTTGAAATGTATGTAGTATGACATACAAAAACAGTAGCATATGCACATTCCTTTCTTCAGTTCATGCAAACTGCATTATAAAATTATAATTAGTCGCTTGTCATTACCAGGACTTTTTTGTCCATGTCATGGAGCATGTCTACTGACAACTTCCATATTCCTGTAATTTCTATGTCTCGATTTCTCAATAATCAATGCATTGCAGTTTGTAAGACCCCAGAAGGATCAAAATTAGTTTTTTTCACTTTTGATTTGAATGTGAATGAGATTAGATTATGGACAGATTGACACGTATTGCCTTCGTATTGATGAAACGCATAGTTAATAAACATGATATGTACGTGTCGATACATCATAGAGCTTAGCTATGTAAACTGTGTTTATATATTAACTCTGCTAAAGTGACACTCGATTATGTCAATTCAAGTAACTCGGTATTTGCCAATATCATTGTGACAGTAAATAACTGAAAGATAAACGTTTTCCAGTTTCCTATCATTGGATTCACAATGCTATAAATCATAGTCATAGTTTCCTCATTATTTCTGCTGAATGAAATACTATGAATTGTATATATGACACTTTTGCAAAGCCCAGAGCCAGAAACACTGTGCCCTATGGTTGAATTCTGGAATCCAACACGCAAATTCATTAATCAGAATATCAGATAGTTTTTATTCTCAATCCCTGCCATAAAATTGATTTATGCATAAGTAGTATTTTTTTTCCATTTCAATGTAGTGGAAACAAATTACGCTTCCCCAGTTTACAATGTAGATTAAATCTTTTTGTTATCATATCATTATTATTATAACTTAGCATTCTCTGCTCATCAGTCAGTTATCTTCCTTACTTTAAAAATACATTCATTGTAATATATAAATAGCCGATATGGTAGCTAGAATAATATTAGGTACCCACACAAATGTGATTGCGGTATTAAGAGAATTTCATTTAGCTTTATGGGATCATGTGTAGGTCGGAAATATGCAATGAGTTAAAGATAAAGACAAAAGAACTACTGAAATTAAGTTTAACTGTGAAAATCTATGTAGCCGCTAGGCTAGAGTTTTGGAATATATCTCACTTTTCGCCTCCATAATTGTAAGCTGTAAAGCTGTATGTTAAATATATATATATAAAATCAAGAGAAAAATTTAACCAAGTGTGCCCCTTTCAACTTACTACTGAAAGACTGAATTCAGAATTCAAGGTCTTACGTATTAAAAGCGTTATTATTAATGTACCTGTATTATTGCCTGTAAATTTTACATAACCAAATGAATGATATACCTCAGCAGCTTTCGATGGTCGATTCGTTGATGATGACATGCTATGCACATTTATGTGGTTATTGTAACAATTCAACTACAACATCAAGGGTTAAGGTCCAGGGTCACCAAAGCATTGTCAGAAAAATAAGGACATTATTATATTAGTTTGATACAGTATACATCACACGTGTTTGATGGTTATTTTACAGTCTAAAATTAGCATAAGTAATATGATAAGAAGACTGCCTAATAAACAGGAAAAATGGGGTTCACACAACAGATAAATTAACAGTGGCCATAAAATATAGGTATAGCGCGATAAGGAATGGGGGCTATGTTACAGGAAGAACATGCATGGTATTCTTTATTGAATTCGCAAAACATTGTTTCATTGAAAATGTATTATTTTACATTCGCAAATACCCTGTCAATCTTTGAACAGACATTGGGATAAATGTGTAAAAATGAATGATAACCGTATCAAAATCATGATTGGGAAATTATTATTTAACATATTTTTGTTTTGAAATTGTGTACCCTAAATTAAACATTATATTTTCAATTAAAAGATTAATTGAAAGAAGGGTACTTTAAATATGGATGTTTTATTAATAGTAGTTTATTCTTAGAACTAATAAATTAGCTTTTGTATGGTAAATAAAATCAATGTATGTTATGGTCTAGAACTGTGAAATTTATGATTTGTTTTTGTTTACAGGCGGAAGTCATTAGTCGTGAAGGAGGAATCACCTACAGAAGCACGACCCCTATTTCGCAAATGCATATGGAACTAGAGCAAAATAGAATGGATACAATGGAGAAAGTATTTTCGTATGCTATAAAGAGAAACGGATCAAAGAGGTGTTTAGGCTCTCGGGAGGTGATAGACGAAGAAGATGAGATGCAAAAGAATGGAAAAGTTTTCAAGAAATACGTTTTGGGAGATTATTTGTGGAAAACGTACAATGAAGTAGAACGTCTAGCTATGAGTTTCAGTAAAGGGCTCCGTGAGCTAGGAATACAACCTAAGGATAGGGTTGTAGTTTTCGCTGAAACGAGAGCAGAATGGCTAATAGCAGCAATGGCAGCTTTCAAACAAAATCTTACAAGTATATTTTTATTTGAAAATCTTTGATGTATAATTCCTGAATATATTAGGATCGAGTAGTAAAATAGATAGAATTTTTACAAATATTATTTTAATTTGCAGTTGTAACTTTATATGCGACTTTGGGAGACGATGCTGTTGTTCATGGATTGAATGAAACGGAAGCTAAATATGTTATTACTTCTCATGACCTAATGCCTAAGTTTAAAAACATTCTTCAACAAACACCAGCAGTAACTCATCTCATATTTTTGGAAGATCCTCTGAAGAAGACGGAAACTAAAGGATTCCGTGAGGGTGTTCAGATTGATTCATTCTGTGATATCATTGCAAAGGGCAGTCGCTCTAGTCAAGGTAAATAACAGTTTGTTTTTCCTCGTTATAATTACAATTGATGACAGCCAGAGGAATAATAATATTTTCTGTTGTAGGCACAAGTTATCCATCTCCAGATGATATAGCCATTATAATGTACACCAGTGGATCCACAGGTGTTCCAAAAGGTGTGCTTTTGTCACACAGAAATATTTCTACTGCTATGATGGCGTTTTCTGACGCTCTTGGACCGGTATATGCAAATGGTAGGCGTATATTCTTTCGACAGTATTAGATAATTTAATTAGGAGATACTGCGTTGATAAAATTAACATGAACAATGATTTCTTGCAGATATTTACATTGGTTATTTACCTTTGGCACATGTGTTGGAATTGATGTGCGAAACGATATGCTTTCTCTCTGGTATACCAATCGGCTACAGCTCCCCATTAACAATGACAGATAATTCAAGTAAAATTAAGCGAGGTTGCAAAGGAGACACATCTGTTCTGCGACCGACGATTATGGCCACAGTTCCTTTAATTTTGGATAGAATTTATAAAGCAATTCAAGAGAAAGTGACAGATGGAGGTCCCACGGCTCACTCTGTTTTCAAATTTTTTTATGACTACAAGCTCAGGTGGTATGCAAGAGGTTATGACACTCCATTAGTTAATAAACTAATTTTCAAGAAAATTCGCAAGACGATTGGAGGAAAAGTTAGGCTTATGGCATGCGGGGGTGCGGTAAGTTAACTAACCGCAATTATTGTTATTTTAATAAACGATAAATATTTTGCAAATAGTTAGCAAAGTTTTCAAAATTGATTATTTTTTCATTTTAGCCTTTGGCTCCTGACACACATGAATTCATTCGGACATGTCTGTGTGTTCCACTTCTTCAAGGATATGGTTTGACTGAGACGGCTGCTTGTGCCGCTATCGCTACCCGTAAGTTTTTACCAAGGATCCCATTAAATGTTCCGGGTAATAAACAGGTAACATAAAAGTGTCTCCTTTTTGAATTTTAGCTGCCGATAGATCAACTGGCAGAGTCGGAGCACCACTCGGATGTTGTGACATTCGCCTTGTTGATTGGGAAGATGGAAAATATAAAGTAACGGATAAACCTTTTCCCAGAGGTGAAGTTCTTATTGGCGGAGACAATGTTTCTTTGGGCTACTTTAAACTCCCAGATGCTACTAAAGAGGAATTTTATGAAGAAGACGGTCGTAGATGGTTTAGAAGCGGAGATATTGCGGAAATGCATCCCGATGGTGTTCTTAAAATCATTGGTATGTCAAAACATAAAATTATGTTGGTAAAGGAAAGCATAAGTATCCTTAACGTAAATGTTAAATGTACCTTTTTTATTGTCTTAGACCGAAAGAAAGATCTCGTAAAACTCCAAGCTGGAGAGTATGTTAGTCTTGGAAAAGTAGAGTCAGAAATGAAGACCTGTCCAGTGGTAGAAAATATATGCGTATATGGAGAGTCCTCTAAAACATTCTGTGTTGCTCTTGTTGTTCCAGTAGCAAAACAGGTTGGTTTAACTTTTATTATTGTATTCACTTAATAGATAATAAATTTGGTCATTTCGTCGTTATTAATGGAATATGGACATTTTTTAGCTTCAGATATTTGCTGAAAAAATCGGAAGAAATGGAGTCAGTTTTGAAGATATGTGCCAAGACAGTGAACTTGAGAAGGTAGTATTAAAGGAACTGCAACAGCACGGAACAAAATGTAAACTTCAAAAATTCGAAATTCCTGGAGCAGTGAAACTGTGTTCAGAAGTATGGACCCCTGACATGGGATTAGTAACAGCTGCGTACAAGCTCAAGAGAAAAAATATACAAGAACACTATCAATCTGATATTAATCGAATGTATGCTTAGAATTCAGATCCTATGTTTAGAGTACATATCTTCCCACAGTATACGTATTCAAATTTATGTGTGTTTGTTGTGTATACGTGTTGTAGAATGTAGAGCAGTTACAGGACTATTTATAAATTCTAAGTGCAGTCATTTGTTAACATGATCTGTTCTGTTAATGACCACAATATACGCATATGTTACCCAAAATGATAAATACTTATTTGTCAGAAATAATAGTTTTCTATTCGATATACAATATAAATCCAGGAGAGACGTATGCAGACAATTGCAAAAAAATGCTCTATATGACAATTATTACGTTTTTTTTCTTAACATAATACTCGACAATCAGTTTACATATTTATGAATGGCGACATAAATGCATCACTCTTGCATACTACATATGCACATTTGCAAAAGATTTAAAATATATAGCCAATAATTCAATTACTAATTCCGTAATGGGTCAACCGTCAAGTCCACATCCTACATTCTTGTAGTCAATTTTGAATTACAGTTTGAGGAACTGTTACAACTACAGATATAAAGGCAGATAGTGTGGTGAAAATATTAGGTACCTAATCTGCCGTACAATCGTAAATGTTTATTTATAGTTTCGTAGAATAACGACTGATTTTTAGTAAAAAAAAACTACATAGAAATTATATGTAAATTATTAGTAACAATTATAATTACTATATGTAAATTAATAGCAACCTTGAAAGAACTATCAATAGGATATCTATGTTAAAGCTAATGTTGATTAACTATTTATGGCATATAATATTTCATGTAAATAT
The DNA here is from genome assembly GCA_009936455.2 of Tomocerus minor. Lineage (NCBI taxonomy): Eukaryota > Metazoa > Arthropoda > Collembola > Entomobryomorpha > Tomoceridae > Tomocerus > Tomocerus minor. The sequence continues at coordinate 25,857 of JAAAYG020002398.1, forward strand.
ATGTTTCTAACATTAAAAATAGTACATTGTTTACTTGGAGCGAGAATTTATTTTCTTTGCATACGCAACTCATTTTCTGCGTCCAAAAGGTCCCGTTTTAGAGCAGCACTAAAACATTTTTAACCAACGAAAACATTATATCATATAATAAAGATACTTAAAATCAGTTAATTTTGGCACAACGAAAAATATCTTTTGCTGTTTTCTTACCCGATTGCCTCCAGGGATTTCATCGGAAGTGAACGAAACTGTGTTTTGTGACTTTCTATCTTGTTTTGTAACTCAGCCACTTTTTCTTCTTCCTCGGACGCTTTCATCTTTAACTGATCAATCTGAATTGTTAAAGTTTTGTGAGCATTCTCCGTAGCATCCTTGCTCTATGAAAATAATATAGGTTTGAGATACATTACATAATCTTTCAGGAATTACAAAAATATCTTCCTACATATTGGGAATTTCATAATTATTGTTCCTGCTAGTAAGTACCAAATTCCTAAATAGGCCCAATAGATTAAAATGATATTAATAAAAAATTGTAGTAGCATGTTTTTCGTTATTTTTCGTCAACGAAATGTTTCGAGCAAATGAAAATAAGGCACTTAATTAGCAGAGCATGGTAGAGGAAGGTACCTTAAATTTTGAAAACATAGCAGCCACTTTTTCCAGATTTGCAAGTTGATTGACCACTTCTTCGTACCTATATATAATAAGAATCTGAATTGAAAACGAGTAACAGTGCAGGAATTTTTAATGATGACAACAATATACAATAATATACGTATAGTGTCGGATATAATAAAAAAGTCGTTTACTGTTCTTCGTAGGTCAACATAGGAATGTTTGATCTTCGTAGTTTTAACTCGGCACATTCTGCCTTTAATGTCTCCAATTTTTCCAACAGTTTGATATTTCCTGCTTCTACATCATCCGTTTGTTGTCTCAAAGCAACAGTGTGATCTACAAAAGCAATGATTTTGAAACTGATATTTAGATTTAAAGCAAACTTGTATGAATTTCACAATAAAATTTTTCCTGTTTTACAAAAATTCCTACTACGACTACCAAAAGATAAAGTCTAAATAAAAACGCTGGATAGGCAAGTTAGTTTAGATGTATGAATAAAAGTAGAAACTCTGTTTTAATTTATTAGGGCAGAAGAAAATTCAAAAGAAGTTACTTACTTCGTCGCTCATCCGCTTCCTTTTGCAATCTCAGTCGTTTATGTAATTTTTCCTTTACGTTTTCCTCTAAGGCATTTTTCTTAGCAATCAAATCTGCCAGTGTGCTTTCCTATTCCAAAGGAAATGTATGAGGATGCATATAATATACATATATTTTATATATTTACTCTGTATTTCAAGTAAGAGCACCAACAGTGAACATATAATTCATGTGAACTTTTCTGTCTCAAATTGTAGCCCAACTTACTGCTAAAATTTTCACGTTCTTCACACAATTTTCTTCATTACTTTCTGGCGATTCTGGATTGTGCTGGTAAGCATCCAAAAATGGGGAAAAGTTTTCTTTGTCTGCACTAAGGTTTTCCATAGTTGATTCGGTCAGCTACAGCAGTAACTGTATGAAAACGTTGAAAATTAAATTCTTCGTCACTACAACTGGAAAAAAATGGCAGTGGAAATTGTAAACTGGAAAACTGAGTGGAAATGTGTCATGTAAAACTCTCTATGGAAAAGCTTAATATACGATTCTTTGTTTCCTTTGTTCCTTTGTTTATCAGTATTCAAATAATAGGTAGAGGCCGCCACCAGTATAATTTGGCATAGCTGGGAAATTGGAACAAAAGAAAACGATTCTCATATTCCTCCATTTTACTTTTCTTTACTTTCACCACGAAGCTTTCCGTTGCCAATTCTGCTTATAATGAAGATGCACAATGCACCCAAAGCTAATTAATTTTTTATGGCGAATTTTTAAGATTCTATAAAGGAAAACATTGGGAATTTGGCGACCAAATTCTTTTCCAGGACTGATTTAAAGAAGTATAACCGAAGATTGATCTTATACAAACAATTTTATTAGTCATAAATTGTGTAAATGATTAATTGAATATTTTCGCAACGATGATGGTGCCCAGCCAGTGACTAGGGAATTGAGCAACTAGAAAGTGGTACCCTCCTTTCGATCCGTTATGGTAGTGGGGGTAGTATAGAATTATCGGTTTCATGATCTATGATTTTCGAAAATCGGACAATTCGCATTTTGTCTCCAGAAAAATCAGAATTGATGGGAAACACACCAAGCCTTACAAAATTGCGATTTTCTCCGCAAATGCTTCCTCTTGAAGTTTTTTTGAAATTTTCTTGAGTGATACTTTTAGATCTTAACTTAAAGTTAATTCATAACACAACTTTTAACCATCTTTTTAAATATCGATGATTGCATTAAGAAGAATCAATTGCTCTGATTCACTCGCAGAATAAGAAAATAGGTACATACTATTGGGAAATAACTACACAGTCCAAGGTTGTGTAGTTATATCCGTATTTAGTTTATAAGACCAATTAATGGTGAAATATTATTATAATATACTGATCTGGGGGTACAAAAATTTTGTTGAGTTCTGTAAATTGCTTGAATGTGTTAAGACCCATTTTAATTTCTTTCAGTAACATTCAAACACGTGATAAGACTGATCATGAGGACCTAAATTATATTAGGAAGTAATTGCTTCTTCAGTTTCAACGTTATTTTTGGCTCGAAGGATTATTTCTGATCTTTAATACACAGGCTATACAGTTTCACGAATATTATGAACATAAAAAAAGCATTGCGCTTGAAAGAGCTTTCATCTATTTTTATTAGTCACATTTTCTCTTTTACTACTGACAGTCCACACTCATAAAACCAGTACATAGCTTAGTTTAACTTGGGCGAGCTAAACATGACGAATTAAGTAAATATTATAATTATTAGCAATTGCAAATGATACCTAGGTGTATTATACCTTTTGTCAATGATTCAAATAGATCAAAGAATTTATGTTTATGGACAAGCATCGTATGCAAATATTATTGCATTACTACTTTACTGTATTACACAATACAATATTATTGCATTACTACTTTACTGTATTACACAATACAATATTATTGCATTACTACTTTACTGTATTACAATACAATATTAATTTTCTAAAGATATTTCAAAAAAGAAATCCATTAATTACAAAATAGAATGAATTATGAAATGCAATGTTCTCATTCTAATAAAATTTTCTAAAAATCTGTGACCTACAGCTCTCATATTGCGATGCGAACACATGCAATGCATAAAAAAGAATATCTTTGTATATATATTTTTCATGGTGTAATTTTCTTTACAATTGTTAAATATTCCTTTGTTTGAAGTTCAAATGAGAGTCTACAATGAGTTTAAATTGTCACCTAAAATTGGTATCAAAATAGAGAGCAATTACATAATTGTTCCTAATCATAAAAATGTTTAAACCAAAAAGCTTAACCTTGATTTGGTTATCCTTATGCCACTGCGACTGTATTTATGCATCGATATATGCAATTGTATTGAAAAGCTTTCAATTCATTTGCGTAAGAGCTTGTATGAATTAATGCATGGGTTCTAGATTTACATCCGTATCCCGTATCTGTCGTGTAATAACCTTCCTGGGTTACATCTTTACAACTTTACAAGGAACGTTACTATCAAAGAAAAGTCAAGTCACCATCATCGTCATCATCATCACAAGAACACGACGGCACTTCCACTTCCAGGATTTTCTCACATCTAAATATCACCGGCAGACACATCAAATGCTCTCTACGATAACTGAGCGTAGAATAAATGATTACGTCATTGGGTGGGCGGCCAAGAAGGAATCTAGTGCCTCTGTAAACCTGGAAAATCTGTAGCAAAAATCTTACTTAGACCTAATGGACGATGAAATATATTTAACTAATGAAGGCACAGCATATTTAACTTCTCAGCGTTTCTTTAACGATTCTTTAAAAGAAGCATGACTGCAGGAAGTGTTAGGGTGACTATAGGCGCCGGACTGATGACTCGTCCTAAACTCTTTACAAATGAAAGCACGGGGAGAAAGGATTCAGTTTGGGCATATGAATATTTGCAGTTGGAGTGTGTGAACAAGTGGCGGTTGCGTCACAAACAACATAGAGGATTTTAGCACACGAAAAGGCATTGCTGCTAGCATACAGTTATTATATATCAGTCCGTATAGGAAACACAAGTCAAAGTCTGCTAAACGAGTGAGAGTACGGCCTACGCAAGCAAAAAGCAGGACCGGCAGGACAAGAACACAACCGCTACTACAACTTCAGACAGACGGAGACAGACAATTGTAATCCAATACTAGGAAATATATTACATCAATCTACATTCACGTAGTTTTAGTGCGGCTTTTACCTCTTGTCTGGACAAAAACAAAAAAATGCGTTACGTAGACAGCTCCAAAAAGGCGAGATCTCCTACTCTCTGCTTTTGCAATATTAATACTTTTGAAGATGTATGTATTATATATCAGTAGATATATTTTATAAGGAGGGAGAGGGAATTAAATCCACGGGTCATCTAATGATCTATGTACCATAAATCTTGAAAACTAATTTTAAATGTAGAGAAAATTATGATACAGATTTCTATTGAAAAACAAGTCGTTAAATACCTTTATTTACAACTTATACTGTTTAAATCATCGATAGTATTCGAAAGCATAATAGGAAAAGAAAAGATTACAACTGTGTCAAGTTCATAAAGTAGGTAAATGTGAATGAAATGTTTACTAGTTACAAAATAAAGCTATAAAAGTGAATAAATCTTTTACATTTAGTGTGCATTTAGTATGCAGAATAAACCCCCATTTCCAACCGGGAAAAACACTTCGAATGAAATAAGCGTACCTACATAATGTACATTTATTACAAGATATACTAGTATCAGTTCTAGATTGTAAAATAAACTTGTCATATTATTATAATAAATACGTTCCTACGTGCAAATTTTTCATGCATAAATACAATAGAAAAGACAGGCTAGCTATAATGACTATATAATTAAACCTATTCTACTGCATTATGTAAGCACTTAATGTTAATGTTTTAGACTATTTGCATGAATATTAAATTAGTTGCTGAAAAGGGCTAATATTACATGGAAAGTAGTAGGTGATAGTATTACTACAAGTTACCGTAATAGTGGACATAAAAATAAAGTTAGTGCACTACAAGCTTCATATTTATTAACTAGTGAATCAGCCCGCTCTGCGGGCGAGAGTGGGGTGCGCCCGTCTCCCAGAAGAAGAAAAATGCTCAGGGCGCA